>BQKN01000629.1:175168-202232 GCA_022839385.1 Asparagus kiusianus
ACCTGGCGAAGAAGGATGCCGGCAGAGCCGAGCTACTCAGCTCCTTAGATTCCACCCGTGAAGAGATAGCTAGGCTGAAGGATGCTTTGAGGCGTGCCGAGGAGTCCGCTACTCTCATCGCCGAGGACCTGGCTGGATTAGAGTGTTCCCGTGAATGGACGCTCGATAAGCTGGGATCGACACAGGAGGGATTAATGAAGCTACAAAATGAAGCCGCAGAGGTATTAAGCAGTTCTGAAGATTCTGTCCGGGCTAGCCTGCAGGCGGAACTTGAGCAGAGCTACGTAGACAGGCTTTCAAGCTTGGAGTCCGATATTCTTAGCCGTCAGTTGCCTTCGGGCTAACGAACTTGTTGTTGTATGCTTCTGGTTTGATCTATTACTAGAGACTCTGTATTTGCTTCTTTCATAGGATGTTTTGGTACACCCCCAGCCCTCAATGCTGTGACTTTGGATACACAGACTTCATTCTTATAGGGAAGAGGGCACCCCGCACCGCGTATTAGGCGATGACTTATCCCTTCTTAGGATTCGGGATAAAATTCCCCAGGTTTAGACCCTGGTATCTTTTTTCGATCGGCGAAAGATTTAAACCGGCAACGCGTGTTAGGCGATGACTTATCCCTACTTAGGATTCGGGATAAAATTCCCCAGGTTTAGACCCTGGTATCTTTTTTCGATCGGCGAAAGATTTAAACCGGCAATGCGTGTTAGGCACTGACTTTGGGATTATTGGCAAACCCCCAGCCCTTAACGGGTTTGACTTGCCTTTACCGATTATCGTTTGAATCGGGCTAGCACGCGAATTGTCTAAATCCGTTCCGCATGTAACGTTGTGCTAAGAAAATTACTTTTCTTAGACTTAGTGCTATGATTTTGAATACATAGGCTTCGTCTTTCTCACGGGAATAGACTACCCGGCAACGCGTGTTAGGCGTTGACTTCATCCCTGTCTTTTCTAAAAGCAAAGACAGGGGAAAAGGTGCTATGATTTTGAATACATAGACTTCGTATTTCTCACGGGAATAGACTATTCGGCAACGCGTGTTAGGCGTTGACTTCATCTCTGTCTTTTCTAAAAGCAAAGACAGGGAAAAGGTGCTATGATTTTGAATACATAGACTTCGTCTTTCTCACGGGAATAGACTACTCGGCAACGCGTGTTAGGCGTTGACTTCATCCCTGTCTTTTCTGAAAGCAAAGACATGGGGAAAAGTGCTATGATTTTGAATACATAGGCTTTGTCTTTCTCACGGGAAAGACTACCCGGCAACGCGTGTTAGGCGTTGACTTCATCCTTGTCTTTTCTGAAAGCAAAGACAGGGGGAAATGGGAGAGGAAGAATTTTATATTCTATCTCCCAGCATTGAAGAGGAAGAATTTTATATTCTATCTTCAATTGGAAAGGAGGCTTAATGGGAGAGGAAGAATTTTATATTCTATCTCCCACTGCTGAAGAGGAAGAATTTTATATTCTATCTTCAGTTGGAAAGGAAACTCGGGGTGGGATCTCCATCCCCAGAATCCGAAAGGTGAAACTAGGAGTGGGATCTCCACTCCGAGAATCGAAAAGTTCAAACGACCTTAACTTTTATAGTTTTGGTCATTTGAATCTAAAGAGGAAGAATTTTATATTCTATCTTCAGCAGGAAAGGAAACTCGAGGTGGGATCTCCACCCCCAGGATCCGAAGGATGAAACTAGGAGTGGAATCTCCACTCCGAGAATCGGAAGAATCCGGATAACCCTAACTGTCGTAAGGTTTGGTTACCTGATTTGAAAGTGGACCTCTCGTTCATTGAAGGAATCGAGAGGGGATTTTGGTTTTGGTCCTAACTGTAGTAAAGTTTGACCAAGTGGGAAAATTGAGAACGATCCTAACCGTAGGAAGGTTTGATCGCTCGATTTGAAAGTGAACCTCTCGTTCATTGAAGGAATCGAGAGGGGATTTTGGTTTTGGTCCTAACTGTAGTAAGGTTTGACCAAGTGGGAAGTGTGTGGTAGATACCACAAACATCAATGAAAGTTTTGTGTGGGAAAATTGATCCCATGGAGTGATCAGATTTCATCTCAGCAAAAGAGTGCGTGTGAGAGTTAGAGTCCGACGAACAAGAACATTCGGAATTCGAACGCGGATTTCTTGTTCGTCTCTCTTACAGCGACCGGGTTATCCCTAAGAATACCCCAATGTGGTATTCTTCCGGGAACTTCCCGGTACATCAAAACTTTCTAAGGATACTAAGGATAGTATCTCTTTAGGAATTTGCCATTTATTGGCATCATGAGCCGGTCACCATCTTTGGTGACTAGGCGATAGGCGCCGTTCGAGTAAACTGTTTCTACTACGAACGGTCCTTCCCATTTGGGTTCAAATTTGCCTTTCTTCTTGGAGTTAAGGATCATAGGACGTCTTTCAGTTAAGACCAAATCCCCTTCCTTAAAACTCCTTTGTCTAACTTTTTTGTCGAAGGCTCGAGAAATTCTGGCTTGATAAAACTCAATATGTTGTTGAGCTTCCAAGCGCTTTTCATCGAGCATCTCGAGTTCTTCGAGGCGTTTCTGATGTTGTTCTTCGGTCGTCATCTGGGTTGCAAGAGCGATCCGAAGAGATGGAATTTGGATTTCCAAAGGGAGAACGGCTTCACATCCGTAAACCAATGAATACGGGGTTGCACCAGTCGGTGTACGTACCGTAGTACGATAGGCCCACAGCGCCGCACCGAGCTTGTCGTCCCAATCCCGTTTGTTACTCTTTACGAGTTTCGACAAGAGCTTTATGATAGTCTTGTTGAAGGCTTCAGCTAATCCGTTTGCCGTGGGATTATAAGCTGTTGACGAGATGTCCTGAATTTTGAACTTTTCGCAGAACCTTATGAAGGCGTTGCTGATAAATTGAGGACCGTTGTCATGTATGATTCGTCTTGGGACACCATGCCTGTAGATGATATGGTGTTTGATGAATGCAATGACGTTGCTCATCTTAACTTCTCTGAGTGGAACTGCTTCGGCCCATTTAGAGAAGTAATCAGTAATTGCCAGGATGAACCGGTCACCTTTGACTGACGGGGGATTTATAGGACCAACAATGTCCATTCCCCAAGTCTCAAATGGCCACGACGTCACCGAAGGATGTAGATGCTCCGGAGGTTGGTGCATATAATTCACGTGTACTTGACATGCGTGACATTTCCGGGCGTATGTGATTGCTTCACTCATCACGTGAGGCCAAAAATATCCCATTCTTCTGATGCGATCATAAAGTTTGGGGCCAGGTTGGTGTGCACCGCATTCTCCTTCGTGTGCCTCTCTAAGCACTTCTTCAGCTTCTTTGGTTGATAAGCAACGTGCTAGCAACCCATCGTACCCCCTGCGGTACAGCGTTCGATTCTCCGTATTATAGTAGAATCTTGGAGCTCTTCGTCTGATTGACTCTCTCTCCTTCACATCTTCTGGCAAGATTCCATGCAAGACGTAGTCGATGATGGGGAAACGCCAATCTCGGGGTTCGAATTCAGCCTGAGTTGTGTGCACCTCCTGGACCTCTTCTTCCCTGCCATTTTCATCATAAAGCGGCACTAAGAGTTGGTGAGTTCTTACCGTAACAAACTGCTCTGTTCCGGGAGGCTGTGCCAGAGATACAGCTAAAGCTGCTAACGCATCTGCATAGGTGTTTCGCAACCGCGGAACGTGCTCGATGAAGAATCCTTCAAATGATTCCGCTATTTCCACCGCCATCTTGTGATAGGGTATTAAGTCCTGACTTCGGACTTCGTACTCCCCTTGGACTTGTTTAACTATCAGTTGAGAATCACCGAAAGCTTCGAGATACTCAACCCCCAGCTCCTTGGCGAAATTGAGCCCTATAATCAGTGCGTTATACTCTGCTACATTATTCGAGCACGGCTCAGTTAATGAGTAGGCTCGAGGCATCACATGGTTTCCTGGGGAAACTAAGACCACCCCAACTCCGGAGGAGACCTTAGAACATCCAGGAGTACCTGTGACAAGAGCCGCTCGGGAAGCACCATCGAAGTACAAACGCCACACTTGTTGGTGCGAAGTTGCGTTGACTTCGTGGGTTTCATCAGGTAAATCGTCATATATCTCGGCGGCGGCCGTAGTTGGATTAGATGCCAGGAGATCGCAGATGGCTTGCTCTTTTATTGACTTCTGCTGTTTGAAGTGCAGATCGTATTGGGACAAGAGTAAAGCCCATTTTGCTAACCGCCAACTCATGGAAGCTGGTTGAGTCATGAACACCCGGACTGGGTTAACTTTGGAGATGACATAGATGGTCTGTCCAACCAAGTAATGCCGCATCTTCTGGATGGCGAACACTAAGGCGAGACATTCTCTCTCAATCATGGGATATCGAGATTCCGCGCCCACCATAGTTCGGCTTAAATAATATACTGCTTGCTCGTGACCGTTATCGTCATCTTGTGCAAGCAATGCACTTAATGAGTGGCTCGTCGCCTTGATATAAATCAAGAACGGTTTGCCCGATTTCGGTGCAACGAGTACCGGAGGTTTCGAGAGATATTCTTTAATACTCTCGAATGCCTTTTGACAAACATCGTCCCATACGAATGACACGCCCTTCTTTGTGAGCCTGGAGAACGGTTGGCATTTCCCCGAAAGGTTCGAGATAAACCGACGGATATAAGCCAATCGCCCTTGCAGTCCTCTGAGCTCTTTGAGGTTTCTCGGAGGTTGTAATTCATTGATCGCCTTCACCTTATCAGGGTCAATGTGAATACCTTTGGTGGTGACGATTGAATCCCAGGAATTTGCCACTGGACATTCCGAGGAAAGACTTGGTAGGGTTCATCTTCAACTGATGGGCCCGCATCAAGTCGAACATGGTCTTCAAGTCCTTAATGTGATCATTCTTGTCACGACTTTTCACGACCAGATCATCTACGTAGCATTCGACAGTCTTTCGGAGATGCTCCTGAAAGATCTTCGACATAGCTCGCTGATATGTAGCACCTGCATTCTTCAAGCCGAAGGGCATGACTGTGTAGCAGAATACGCCAAGAGGCGTTCTAAATGCAGTATGCTTCTCATCATCTGGATGCATCTTTATCTGGTTGTAACCAGAGAAACCATCCATGAAAGACATCCTCTCGAACCCGCACGTGTTGTCGATGATAACATCCGTGATGGGGAGAGGAAAGTCATCTTTTGGACAAGCAGCATTGAGGTCCCTGAAGTCGATGCATATCCTGATCTTCCCGTTCTTCTTAAGGACCGGGACAATATTGGCAAGCCACTCTGGATATTGCTCTTCTCGGATGAATCCCGAATCGACGAGCTTTTTAACCAGCTTCAATCGCCTCCATCATTTGTGGACGAAACCGTCTTTGTTGTTGTTTGACTGGTTTGACATCCGGCTTAATGTTGAGACGATGCACTGCTACGTTTGGGTCGAGACCTGGCATGTCTTCGTAATTCCAGGCGAACACATCGATGTACTCCCGGATAAGAGAAATCAATTCTTCTTTCTCCTCAGGTAGGAGGCTGTCGCTGATGAATATTGGCTTCGGATTCTCCTCGCTTCCCATATTCACCTGGACGACTTGGTCTTCGGTAGGAGGCTCTCTCTGCTCGAACCTATCACCGTACTGCATGTTTAAGTGATGAACCCACGGGTCTTCCCATGTCGTCATCTCATCATCTTCTTCTATTGTCGCTGGATCAACCGTGACCATGTTCGACATTAGCTTTTTGAACATTTTACCAAGACTAGCGTCAGAATCCCAAGACGAAGAGTCAGAAGAATATCCGTTTCTAGCTTTGTTAGCAATCTCATCAATGACTTGCCAATAACATTCGTCATCTGAGGAGACATAGCCTAAGCCTCGTTTGTGGTGATAATAATCGTCGGGCTTCCCTTTTGGTACATAGGCCATTCGAGGTAGAACTCGCGAGCCTCGACCAAAGAAAAGACCTTCTCCGATCTTGAAGTCATATCCCTGCTTTTCCATCATATTACGTGCTTTCGCATCGTACCTGAACAGATGTGGGGCAGGTTTATCGTCGTCGTCTTCCTCTTCCATGAAATGGTCGGGTATCGGAGATTTCCTTCCTTTGCTGTAGACGACCTCCTTTCCACCCCCTATCCCTGCGGGGATGACAAGCATCGTTCCGCACGGGTCGTGTATCTGCTTTTTCGTCATGCAAAATGACTGAAGAGGCATATACAAATCAGGGTTATCATAAAGCTCGTTAGTGACATTATCAAGACACATCGAGTACTCTAAATCATCGTTTATTGATAGTTCCTCGGCAAGTTGCTAATTACAACTATTTTCCGATGATTCATCATCGTCAAGATTGATTACAATGGGTACAATGTCATTTAAAACAAAACCGCCGTCATAATCAAACCCTGGTTCGGTATCAGCTTCATCTCCGCTGTCCGTTCCTTGGGCCGATGGTTCAGTATCGGATTCAGCGCCGTATAAAAGGGAATCGGTAAAATAATTCTCCAATCCCTTAAACGGTTGCTTATCCGCGACCATCGTCTTGACTTCGTTGTTTGTGTCTACATATTTAAGGCACTGATGCAGAGTTGACGGGACTATAAGGTTACCGTGGATCCAAGGTCGACCCAACAGTAAGTTATAGGAAGTTTCCGCGTCAATCACATAACAAGTGACTTCCGACCTCAAATCCCCAATCTGGCACTTAATTCGGATCTTCCCCAAGGGCCTAGACCCGCTGGTGTTGAATCCATAAATTGTCGTGCCAGTGGAAGCTAATTTGCTAGTCGGGATTCCGAGATGATGCATCAATCGGAATGGCATGATGCTAACAGCGGAACCCGGATCAACTTGGATCCGGTTGACAACGCTGGAGCTAATGTGACCAGTGAAGTACAAAGGTCGATCATGCCTCGAATTCTTCGTCTGCATGTCTTCTTTGGTGAAAGAGATGCAGGGAAAATGATTCGCCGCAAGATTGCATTGTTGAACTGAAGACTCCGGCTCTTCAGGAGATGGTTTGATTCGAGTCAAGAAGGCTTCCAAATCACTCAAGGCTTCTTGTAGTGCTTTCCTTGTGTCCTTTGAAAGGCGCAACAACTCGTATAAGGTTATCCGAGCCGGGATGTTGGCCAACTACGCCATGATGTCGAAATGGGGCGGAGAGCTTGTATTTCCCGGTTTGTCCCTTCCAATCGGATGATTGAATCGAGACTGCCTCGGGTTTTGGACTTCTTGGCGTACAGGCTCCTTCCCTTTCTCCTTCTGCGGGACTTTCTCCGCAGCTACCGGCGTTAGGGGAGTTGCTGCAATCCCCAGTTCTGCCAGCGTCTTGGAAGGTGGGGTTTTGGTACCCAATAGCTCGGAAGGATTCGGGTACTTGTAGTGATATTCGTTCCCGCTTCGGGTTGCAAAGGCTTCCTGCTCGTCTTCAGAAAGTGGAAAGGCCGGGATTCTGTTATCCTCTTTCCCTGGACTGGCAGAAACTCCATAACAAGATTTGCCTTTTCCTTTTGACCTTCTTTTGGATGACGATCCGATCCATTGCTCGTCTGTGATCAGGTCCGGATGAACCCACAGGATTTCGCCATTCGGGGCCGTATGTGGTACAAGCCCTTTCCGGCGCTGTTGGTGAGGATCATCGTTCACCGTCTTCACCGCTGCATTAATCACTGGTTCATGTTGAAACCAGCTCGAGGGAACCGACCCGAAGCTGATGGACACTGCATTCGCACCCACCTTCTTCTCCTTGGGCTGCTTCATAGTAATAACCCCTACATCGATTAGGGCCTGAATTTTATCTTTAAGAGCATAGCATACCTTGGTAGGATGGTGCACCGCCCTGTGAAATGCGCAGTACTTGGGATCGTTGACCCTCTTGGCATCTTCTTGATCCTGGATCGGAGGCAACTTGATCTTGTTGTTCTCGATGAGGTATTTGAAGATACCGGGAACTTCATCTTCCCTGAATGAGTAGACCTTCGGGAACCTCGGCTCCCCGACCTTTGCCTTCTGGGGCTATTGTTGCCACCTGGATTGTTGAGGCGCCCTCTGTTGCTGCTGTTGCGGCTGTTGCGGCTGTGCTTACACCTCAAATACTTGATTCGCGGCCACAGCATTCGCATGTGCCTTCTCTTTACCCTTGGGGGTAAAGTTTGGTTGCGGGGCATTATTTGGTATTTGCCCTCTCTCCGCCTTCTTCCTCTTGAGGAATCGCTCAGCTCGCTCTCCCCGCACTTTCAGATCCTTCCAGGTCTTTGGTGGCGCCATTCCCATGGCTTCGAGGATGTCTAGCGTCAAATTGTTGTGGCAAGTTTCGAGGATAAAATCCTCGCTGACCGGATACCTGCAATTCATTGCTTTATTCCGGAACCTCTTTACGAAGTTTTCGACCGTCTCGCCATTCTTCTGCTTTTCGTCGAATAGCGTGCCGATTGAAACCTCGGTGTCATCATCAAAGAAATTTGTTAGAAACATGTCCTCCATGTCATCCCAGCCGTTGATGCTCCCGGGCTTGAGACGGCGATACCAATCGAAGGCAGCTCCGCGAAGAGTGCCGACGAATGACCGCACCATGAGGGGCTCATTTCCGGAGATGATTCCTAAATGAGACTTGAAATAGATTAAGTGTTGGGTAGGGGAACCCTTCCTATCAAACGGCGTAAAGTTAATCAGATTAAACTTTGCCGGATATGGGATCGATTCCCACTCCCTTGGGTATGGGCAGGGTATACCAGACCTTTTTACCTCTTGAGCGTTCATCAACGTGTTGATTTTGCTCTCCAGGTCTTTCATCTTCTTGTCATCACTCATATCTGCTTTCGAGTGGCTTTGGGGAGAGGTGACGTGGTCCTCTTTCGCATTATCTTCTGGGGGACCACCCCCATTGTCGGTGGTGACAGGAGAGATATTGACATTATCCGCTTCCCGTTCATTTTCCTCTTGATTCGGAGTATTGCGACGACCGGGCTCTCCTTGGTGGACTGTCAGCGCCGCAATTTGTTGGTCGTGCATCTCCCTCATTCGCTGCATGGCCATATCCATCTCGAACTTGAAGCTTTCCTTCTGCTTGGCGAGGGCTTCTTCAAGTATCTTTGATACTTGTTCGGCGCTGATCATGAGCGATTCATACGGTTGTCCTGCACTCGAAGCCGTGTCATCGGATGCAACAGCCGAGTAAGAATCAGAATCAGCATCTGATTCTTCTTCTTCTAAAGAGAGTCCCTTTTGTACCCTTCGGTAATTCTTCTGGCCCCTGATTCTTGGTGGCAACCGTGTCATGCATCGGGATACCTCGGCAAGCTGATCTATGCTGAAGTATTGTGTTGATCCCCCTCTGCCGGTCATGTTGGCCGACACTCTTGGATATTCGTCTTCTTGGCGGATGAATTTCTTCTTGTGGAAGCGTTTCGGTGTGGAAATTCTTTCGAACATCGAAACTCTTCTCGGGGCTTGAGCACAGCAGCATTCAGATAGCACCGCCTTGATTATGTTGGCGCACGGGCAGCGAGACTCCCTGTCCTGCACATATCTCTTCCGAGATTTTTCCATACCCCCAGCTCCATAGTACAACTCATCAGTTTTATAACTAGAGCAACCTATAGAGTGTTGGCATGTGTTCCCTGGTATAACACTCTCATCATCAGATGAGTGTGCTTCACTTCGAGAATGCGACACTTTGTTAGCTTTTTCAAAAGTAGCCCGTTCAATTTTACGCTTTTGTGAGTGTAGAAATTGAACGGGCTCTTGTACTTCGACCCGCAACCCAAGGCGGTCGGTGATAGGGGCTTTCCCTTTATCAATTTTCTTGGGGAGATTGACTTGACCCCCAGCTTGGTTTGTAACTTGGGGACCATTTAATGGTCCCAGTCGTTCCTTGATAGGTACTCTTCCTCGATTCTCCGGTAAGGGACCGAGGCGACCTTTCAAAGGAGCCCTGGAACTTGAAGGGTCCCCGTTCATACCTGGCCCTGTTGAAGGTGCCGGAACAGGAGAAACGACATCTGGTTTTGAAGAGATTCGGGAGATAACTCCACCCATCTTCGTTGGAGGTGTTGGTCTTGACTTTGGCAACCACACCAATTTGTTCGTAGACTGCTTTTTGACCGTCCCTTCTTTCTGCATCTCCTCCGCCTTTTGTAGAAGGAGTCGAGCCTGTGCGAGCAACGCCCGACGCTTCTTGATTCGCTCCTCGAGGGTGGAGCGATTCCTCTTGACGCGAACCCATTCGTTCGCTTCTGTTTTGGAGGAGAGGTGGGTTGTTTGCCGTTGTTGTTCTCGGTGATACCTGGATTTTAGATCCTCGTTGTAGCGGATCCCGTCCATCGATTCAGCGGCTTTGGCTTGTTGTAGGGCGAGGCGTTGTCGCCGTCTTTGGCGAGCCCTCTTTGATGGAGCTGGAGTAGCATCATCCGTTGCCTTTGTAGCGGGAGGGAGAGCCGGATCTACAGCTTTGACCATGCTGAACGTCGTGGGGACGTTACGTGGTGCGGGCGTAGCAACAGCGACGGGGTCTTGGATTGAGGAGTTGGAGATCCCGCGAGCCCTTTTGGGAGATGAAGTCTTCCCGCGCCGGTTTGGAGAGGCGGATCTAGAGGAGGAGGAAGAGAGGTACTCTTCAAACTTTTGCTGATCGAACTCGTATTCGATCTCTTCATTCACCCGGATCTTGAAGGCCGGTTACGTCACTCCGATCTCGGCAACGAGGTCGGCGGCTCCCACTGTGGTCGCCAGCTTGTTTTCGGGAAAAGTTACTGTTTTCATTGCTTTCAGATCTGTTACAACTTCGGACGTTACAACAGAATAAAAAGTCGATCTTTTTATAAGATCTACTTGTGCAATAAAACAAAGATTACAACTTTAACGAAAATAAGCACGAGATCCCGTTTTGATGCGGTCTCGCTTGCGTGGGTCTTTAGCCTGTGACGGGGATGTTGATATCCGTGGACCACCGGTCAATCAGATCTGTTCCGGAAGAATCCGGCAGAGTTTCGTCTATCCGCGAAGGGATATAGAAATAGAACTTCGTCGATCCGCGTGAGATCTTAGAAGTTTTAAAGCTTATATCTCGGCTAAAACGAGACACTAGCTCTTCTTAGCATTACCTGCGAAGGGCAATACCAAGGAAAAGAAAAAAAAGGGTGAATGATGGTTGATGAAGAACTCTCACTCCTCGATCCGGCAGGGCTTCGCCGTTCTCTTAAGAACTTCGACTCCTCGTTCCGGCAGGGCTTCGCCACTCCTCTCCGAAATTTCAGATCTCAAGTGCAAAGCTCAAGATCAGAAATTTCTCTCCCAAAACCAAGGCCCTTGTGAATGGAGGCCCTAGGGGCCTATTTATAGGAAAACAAGGAGGGGGGGCTGAATGGATAAGGACACCCCCTAGGGGTGTCTTGGTTTTGCCAAGACACCCCTCGGGTGTTTCGAGCTTGCCGAGATGCCCCAGGTGCCTCGGTTCAGTCCGAGACTGTCCGCTGTTGTTCCGCCGTTGACTTTTCGTCCTAACTCGGATTTGAGTGATTTCGGATGCGTTGGAATTCTGACGAAGAGCTCTATCGATCCCATTGGTTGGATTATCAGTGGGACAAATAGGATCTGAAGGGCGTTGCTCTCTTTGTAGTGATCACGGGGTTTCCGGTCAGTCCGTATCCCCGTTGTTCTGAGATTCTGTCGGCTCACGTAGTCCGTCGATTCACTTCAGGCGCTCACCGACGTCAATTGAACTCTTGTGAACCGGGTAGTGACGTTCATCATCGCTCGTTAACACTGAGCTGTTTGTGGGGACCTATCGGCAATTTTTGACGCCTACAGGGATGTCCAGCGACAAATTTCTTAGGTTCGTCATAACTATGAAGGGCATCCATATTAACGCTGACAAAGTAAAGGCGATAAATGAATTATAACCCCTAAGAAACCTCAAGGAACTCAGGGGACTACAAGGATGACTGGCTTACATCCAGAGATTCATCTCGAACTTGTCCAGGAAATTTTAACCATTTTCGAAGCTCACAAAGAAGGGTGTATCTTTTATCTAGGATGATATCTGTCAAAAGGCATTTGAAGATATCAAGGCATATCTCTCAAATCCTCCTGTTCTCGTAGCACCAAAGTTAGGTAAACCATTCTTGATTTACATCAAGACGGTGAACCACTCGTTAAGTGTTTACTTGCACAAGACGATGACAACGGTCATGAGTAGGCAATATTACCTAAGTTGAACTTTGGTAGGTGGCGAATCTCGGTACTCAATGATCGAAAAGGAATATCTCACGTTAGTGTTCGCCATCCAAAAGATGCGACATTATCTTGTTGGGCAAACGATTTACGTCATCTCGAACGTTAATCCAGTCCGGCTTTTCATGACGCAACAAGCCTCCATGAATTGGTGGTTAGCAAAATGGGTCCTACTCTTTTCCTAATATGACCTGCACTACAAGCAATAGAAGTCGGTTAAAGGACAGGTAATTTGTGATCTTCTGACGGCTAACCCTACAACGATATAGTCGAATTATATGAAGATTTACCTGATGAAACCTACGAAGTCAACACTACCTAGCGTCAATAGGTGTGGCAATTGTACTTCGATGGGGCTTCCAGAGCGACTAATATGGCAAGCGCTCCTGGTAAGTCTAAATTTCTGTGGGAGTCAGAGTTGTCCTCGTTTTCCCGGAGAAGCATGTGATACCCCGAGCCTACTCATTGATAGGGAAATTTTCCAATAACGTGGCTGAATACAAAGTGCTACTCATGGGACTCATTTTTGCCAAACAGCTGAGGGCCGAGTATCTCGAAGCTTTTGGTGATTCTTAACTAATCGTCAACCAAATGCATGGAGAGTACAAAGTCAGAAACCAGAGCCTGGTTCCGTACCACGAGGTAGCCATCGAGATAGCAGACTCTTTTAAAGGATTTTTAATTGAGTACATCCTGCATCTCCAAAATGCATATACAAATGCACTGGCAACATTAGCAGTATCCCTGGCACAGCCTCCCGAAACGGAACAATTGGTCACCATGAGAATTCACCAACTCTTCATATTAGAGGGCGCCTTTGAGGCCAAATAAGTGCATGCGACCAGAATCGATCTCGAACCCTGAGACTGGTGTTTCCCTATTATTAACTATTTCTTGCATGGTATTTTCCTGAAGATATAAAAGAGAGAGACTCGGTCTAACGAAGTGCACCGATATTTTATTATAATACGGCGACTCAGACGGTGTACCGTCACGCATATAATAGTTTGCTACTCTGATGTCTTTCAACCAAAGAGGCGGAGGAAGCTCTTAAGGAAGCGCATGATGGAACTTACGGTGCACACTAGCCCGATCTGAAATTCTGCGATCATCTCAGAAGAATGGGATATTATTGGCCAACCATGGTCAAGGATGCAATTGATTACGCCTGGCGGTATCGTGCGTGCCAAGTGCATGCAAACTACATGCACCAACCCCCGGAGCATTTGCACCCTCCGTCCACTTCATGGCCATTTGAGACATGGGAAATTGACATTGTTGGTCTTATCTTCCTACCATCGATTAAAGGCCATTTGAGACATGGGGGATGACGACTGATGAACAACAGTAGAAACGTCTTGAAGAACTTGAGATGTTAGATGAAAAGCGCTTAGAAGCCTAGCAGCAAATTCAATTCTATCAAGCTAGAATCTCTAGGGCTTTTGATAAGAAAGTCCGACAGTGGAGCTTTAAGGAAGGAGACTTGGTCCTTGCCGTTCGACGACCGATGATTCTCAATTCTAAGAAGAAGGAAAAATTCCAACCCAAATGGGAAGGACCGTTCATGGTAGAAACAGTTTACTCAAACGACACGTATCATTTGGTCACCCAAAACGGTGATAAACTTATGATGCCAATAAATGGAAAGTTTCTGAAGAAGTATTATCCCTAATACGTTTGGGATAACCTATTTAGTGGGAAGTTCCTGGAGAATGCTACACATGATATTCTTAAGGATAACCAAAAACCAATTGATTCTTAATCATAATACCAAAAATGATTAAGAACCTCCCACTGTGTCTATTTAATCATTTCCAAGATGATTAAAACCCTCCCACTATGACTTCTGAGCGCCTTTCGTTGAGATGAGATTCAATGACTTCATCAAGTCAATCTTCCCTCACGAAGCTCTCACTATGACTCAGAGGTCCTTTAAGGATAAAACACTATTCATCTGCACTTTTGCCAAAACCCCTCTCGGTCATCGATATTTTCCTGATAACTAGTATTTTCTTGCGAAGCAAAAGATAACAAGAATCTTCTTTCCTTCGTCCATGATCCTTGGTTGATTTCAATCGCCAGGATCAATTCCAGCCACTCCCACTATGTTTTGAAACCTTCTTTCGTCGAGATGAGATTTAAGCGCCCCATTCAATCAATCTTTCCTCGTGAAACTCCCACAATGCGGTTATGGGGTAGTTAATGATTCATGGTCCTCCACCACAGAATCCCTCGCTGATCAAATCAATTGACAGTAGGTCCATAAAATTCGTTTGGCTGAGTTCATCCAATTCCCACCATGTCTGTGTATTTAATACTCCCACTATTAAAGTCTTAACACAACACTTAAAATCTCAATCTGTTGATCTATGGTGATCATCGAACCTCCTTCGTATCAAGATCTTGTCACTTGGCACCAAAACCCCCTACTGAATGATCTATACAAGTCAATACTCCTACTGTTATTTGTATCTTCACTCCCACTGTTTCTTGGTTGAACCTTTCTATAGTTAGGACCAGAGCCAAAGTCCCCTCTTGATTCTTTCAATGAATAAGAGGCCCACTTTCCAAGCCGGATTTCCCTTTCGATAAACGAAAGGCCTCCGCCTAATTTGAATGATCAAACCTATAAAAGTTAGGGTCGTCTCAATCCTCCACTTGGTCAGACCTTCCCACGGTTTCGATCAAAGTTGGAATTGCATCTCGGTAAATGAGAAATTTGTCTTCCGTCCTATAAAAGTTAGGGTTATCCAGATTTCTTCGATTCTCGGAGTGGAGATCCCACTCTTCGTTTCACCATTCAAGAGTCTCGAAGTGGAGATCCCACTCTGAGTTTCTTTGACAGGAGATAGAATATAAAATTCTTCCTCTCTAGCATCATCTTAATAAACGATAAATCTGTCTTCAGATCGAGTAACCAATCCTATAAAAGTTAGGGTTATCCAAATCATTTTGATTCTCAGAGCAGAAATTCCACTCTAAGTTTCTTTTGCAGGAGATAGAATATAAAGTTCTTCCTCTCCGACACTGGGTTTGTCTTTACCCCAAAAGAAGACATGGAGATGGAATATAAAATTCTTTCTCTCTAACATCAGGTTCGTCTCTGCCCCCTAAAAAAGACACATCTTTCCACCAAAATTCATGCCTTACACACATAGGGAATTTTATCTTGAATCCTAAGTAGGGATAAGTCAACACCTAACATGCGTTGCCGGTTAATCTTTCACCATGAAAAAGACACCAGGATTCATACCTAGGGGAATTTATCTTGACCCCTAAATAGAGATAAATCTGCATCTAACACATGCTGCCGGGTAGCGTATTCCCGTAAAATAGCAAAAGCCCACGTATTTGACATCATGGTAGGCCATTATTAATAACGCTAAAATCCATGTTTCACACACATAGGGGACCTTATCTTAATCCCTAAATAGAAATAAGTCTATGCCTAACACGTGTGGTTAGTCTTTTACCATGAAAAGGACAAAAGCCTATGTATTCGACATCGTTGTAGGCGGTTATTAATAACGCCAAAATCCATACTTCACACGTATGGGGGATTTTATCTTGACCCCTAATCAGAGATAAGCCTACACCTAACACGCATCGCAGGGTGGTCCATTCCTATGAAAATGACGAAGTCTATCTATTCAAAATCATAGCACCTTGTCTAAGAGAGTTTATTCTCTTAGCACAATGTTACATGTGAAATGGATTTTAATAATTTACATGCTAGCCCGATTCAAACGGTAATCGGTAAAGGTACACCAAATCCGTTGATGGCTGAGAGTTTGCCAAAAATCCTAGCACCCCGTAAGGGAGGATTAAGTCTATGTATTCAAAATCATAGCGCTAAGTCTAAAAGAATTTATTCTTTTAGCACAACGTTACATGTGAAACGCATTTCATCAATTCACATGCTAGCCCGATTCAAACAGTAATCGGTAAAGGCACACCAAATTCGTTAAGGACTAAGGATTTGTCAAAAACCCTATAAGTATTATAATTTTTTGTCCCAGATCGGATAAAAATCATATTAAGAATGAGAATGTGCTAAGTAAAAGACTTTGTTTCATTAATAAAGTCAAGCTAAATTAAGATACAAAAATAGAAGCTAGCAATCTGAATACAATCCGCAACTGAGAATCCGAAGTTCTAACGTAGAGAGCTCATCTGCATAACTCTGCTCGAGTTTAGCCTGCAGCTCATCCCGGATGGAATCTTCGGATGTATCTAGTATCTTTGCAGCTTTGCTTCTTAACTTAGCCAATTTCTCCTCTATAGGCTCTAATTTCTCCAGTGTTTGTCTTTGAGAGTTTTTGGCATTTGCTAAGTCGTCTTCAAGTATAGCGTGAGATTCTTCGGTATACTTCAAGCCCTTCTTGAGTTTGGCTATCTCCTCATCCACTGAGGCTAATGAGCTAAGTAATTCAGCCGTAGCCTTGTCCTTCCTCAAGAGATTAGCCTTCATCTGCATGACAAAACCTTCGAGGGTCTGAAGTTCATGCCCAATGAATGCTCTACTGTCGTGCCACTACTTCAGCTTGGGCTCCAACTGAATAGCAACAAAGGAAGAAACACCTTTGGTCTTCAGCTCCCCTAAGTCTTGGAATTCACGCTCCAGTATGGTAAAATCTGCAATGAGGGAGTCAGCTAGCTCCGAGTAAACCTCCTCTCTGATAATCATCAAATGACGAGAAAGAGATCATCTGAACTAATCAAAAAAGTATCCGTGATGAAGGATCCTCTTGACCATTTTGTCCATAAAGGTAACATAACTCTCAAGATCTATATGGAATATGCCCCTGTCCGGTTCAGCGTCAGATAGTAAGGCCATGATACGCTCGTATGGAGACGGTAGAAGCCTTACAAATAATTGTGCAGAAGAATAAGAAATTCTAGAATAATGGAAGGGAAACTCAAAGCAAATTATGAGTTTACCAACGCCAGTAGAAATCCCTTTAGTTTGGCATTCCGTACTTGGCTCTGCTAACCTAATCTCGAAAACTCTCGAAATGATGGTAGGCATAACTGTCGTCAGTATATCGAATCCTCCAGGTGACATCACGCTGACTGTGTCCGTCAGATCTGAAGGAACAGTAGCCTGAAGCTGAGAACTAGGCGACTGAGCCGTAGCCGTGGCTCCCTCCGATGATGAAGGGACGGAACTCTCATGCAGGTCAGGAATGCCAATGATCGTAGCTGTATCGGCCCTAGTGGTCGGTCCTACAACTAAAACTCCCTTGCGGTTAAGAAAAACATTGCCAGAGGAAGGAAGACGATCTATGAATTAGATACATACCTGCAGAAGAACCACCCTTAACGGATGGTCCTGTAGCCTCTCGAGTGGCCTGCTCTGCTAACATATTAATAATAAGCCTGTTATCGGATCCTGAGAAGCTCGACGCTAAGACGAATACATGTTCGCTGAATCCTCCAGGGTCCACACCATGAAATGCTTCCTCCTCAACCGGTCCCTCCACGGTGGCATCTACACAAGAGCCTAAATATTAAGTAAAGAGAAAGAAGCTAGAATTCATGATAGTGGGAATCAGATTGACCTTTAATAGTTGCAAAAGATTCTGTTACCCCAACATTCGTGCCTGCATCCTTCAATTCGTCTAAAAGAGAATAAAGCGCAGAAACGATTAAAGGTGTAACAAATTCTGAATCGCCTAACTCCCTTAATTGCCACTTGAATGGTGTACTATCGGTGTTAGATATACCTGAACTTGGAATCCTCGGCTCAACATTGGTACACTGGCCAACTCTTTTGCCAGCCTCGGTAGGCATAGGCTCATCATCAATAGCATTACACATCTATTGCACGAAGCTCGGGCCCTCGAAATGGTTAAAGTTGGAGAAGATAGAGTCGTACGAAAATTCACCTTCTTCATGACCGCCTTGAAACACAGGACATGATTATGTTCTAAGAAGCCATAAGAGAACTAATTAAAGGCTGTATGGCCGTGAGGGATTACCTTCTCCTAATGGGTACGTGACCAAGTAACTCTGCCTAACGAGCGTACGGATCGGCATAGGGTTTACTCACCATCCTCTTCCGCTTAGAGGAGCGAGTCTCCATGTGAGTACTAGGTCTCTCGTGTTTGGATTTGGCATGCACCTCAACCCATGCAAGTAGGCTCAATGGTAGACCATAATCTCGTGCCTGATTCCAGACCCACGGGCGTTCCCAAGCCTCCGTTTGCCTCCGAGCCCACTCGTCTTGCTCCCGTACCTCCGACGGGTACACGAGGTTATCAGATTCCCGAAACTCCCAGGAGTATATGAGTATAAACTGGTCCTCCCCGCCCCCAACGCCTTAAGAGACAAAATTTTGTAGACCCCAGTTAACGTATGAGTATAAACTGTATTTACACCTATCAACGCATAGCCTTGGGTCAACGCCGGTCAACATCGATCAACGCATTGCGATGAAGGTTAACGTCGGTCAACGTGTTGTGATGAAGATCAACGCCGGTCAACGTGAAGCCTTGGGTCAATGCTGGTAAGTATGTTACGATGAAGATCAACACCGATCAACGCGTTGTGATGAAGGTCAACCGGTCAACGTGTTGTAGTGAAGATCAATGTCGGTCAACATGTTATGATGAAGGTCAATGCCGATCAACGCGTTGCGATTAAGATCAACGCCGATCAACGTGAAGCATTGGGTCAATGCTGGTCAGCGCGTTACAATGAAGATCAACACCGGTCAACGCGTTGCGATGAAGGTTGATGTCGGTCAACACGTTGCGATGAAGATCAACACCGGTCAATGCATTACGATGAAGGTCAACGTCAGTCAACGCGTTGCGATGAAGATCAACGTCGGTCAATATGAAGCCTTAGGTCAACACTGGTCAATGCGTTACGATGAAGGTCAACACCCGTTAACGCGTTGAGATGAAGGTCAATGTAGGTCAATGTGTTGTGATGAAGGTCAACGCATTACCATAAAGGTCAGCGTGGTCAACGCGTTGCGATGAAGGTCAACGTCGGTTAATGCGTAGCCATAAGCTAACACCAGTCAACGCGTTGTGATAAGGGTCAACGTTGGTCAAACTTAGCCAACAGTCAACACCGATCAAAGCGTATCCCACGGTCAGCATGTTGTAATCCAAGTCAATACTGATCAACGTGTTGTGATGAAAGTCAATGAGTCATCAATTCTCGCCAAAACAAGGCTCAAATCAACTCTGATACGAAGGATAATCCCAGGGATTAATTCAGATATGAATCCCCGACGAAGATAGTTAGTTCAACATTGACTCAATGACACAAGCTAAAATCAGAAATCAACACATCAGTTCAGTTTGAAACTTCAACAACGATCAGACGATAAACGCAGCGCCGAAAGAATTTTAGCTATTCGACATAATACTTAATAGACTGGAAATCAAAGAAGTCAAGAACTAAAGCCAATTACAGGTCCTTTTACACTGACTAAAGGTTGGGCCTATCACATCTAAAGTATTCCAGGATCTTCTATAAAAGAAACGAGACTAAAACACTTTGGAGGGCTATCTGTAATCATCAAAACTTGCCTATAGGTTCCCGCACGTAGCTCGAGACAGAGAAAAGATGATAAACGTTATTATCCAAGTCAAAAGGGATTATTTGATGTTGAAAAACGTATGAAGCAAGTCGACGAAGCATACAAATCAATGAGACGACAAAATAACAAAGAGACGATCTGATCGGGAGTTATATTTCACTCATGAAAAACAAACTGCCACTTGTGTCTCATCCACTTCACATATGATTCACTCATTGAAGATTGTAGATCTCCTCTCCGGCTTTCTAACACACTTTGAATCGCGTCATTCCGAGATCGGACCGGGGAGTTACGGGAAAAACAAGTCAAGGCGCGCAACCGAGATACATGACGTGTCTCGGCCAAAGCCGAGACACAAAATGTGTCTCGACCAAGGCCAAGACCCACCTTGTGTCTCAACCAAGGCTGAGACACAAAGTTTGTCTCGCACCTAAAAATGCTGATTACGCTCATTAACCGCCCAGATTTTAGTTTAATCTGATACAAAGCCTCCCCTACTGATCTAAAGTTATCCTAGAACATGGTTAAGTTGTTACAACTGAGGATGATATCAAATCGATCATTCTTATCTGAAAACCAAGCTTCTGAAGCCTATAAATATGGCCCTAGGGCCTTCATTTACACAGATCCGGAATTCTCGAGCCTCGGCGAAGCCCTATCGAATTGAAGAGTGAGGAGCATGAATTTCAGAGAGGAGAAAGGGATCTTGGCAAGTTCTTCAGCACAAGGAGGAGAAGAGTTCGAGAGATCTACATCCCGTTCATTCATTTTCCTTGAGATCGTACCTAGCTGCGATTCTCGAGAAGAGTAATTATCTCGCTGTTGCCGAAATAGTCACTTCAATTCCTTATCTCCTTTGCGAGGCAACGGAATCTTTATTCAGATCTGATCAGTTGGTGGTCCATGGATAAACCCCGGCACTGGCAAATATCCCGCGTAAGCAGAAGACCGATAAACGATTTACATGCGTGTGTTCTCAAGAAAATTGTAATATTTTTATTTGCATTGTGTAAGGAGGCTTATAAAAAGTCCTTCCTTTTGAATCATTGTAACGATTGAAGTTGTAATGAGTCACATAATAAAGAAAACAATTTTCGACCCGAACAATGTTAAGGTGATGTATGGCAACATCAGGATCTAAACCAAGCATGTCTTTGTAATTCTAGGTGAAGACGTCAATATACTCTTGAAGGAGAGTTATGAGTTCTTTTTTCTTAGTGAGTGATAAACTCTCACTAATGAAGATGGGTTTGGGATTGGCTTGGATCACTTTACCTTCGATGGGTGGTTTGCTGATTTCAAAGCATGACTCCCATTGTTTTTCGAGATATTTCACCCAGGGATATCTTTAGGATTTTCAAATACTTCAAATTCATCAAGATCCATGATTAAATTGTATGAAACCATGTTATCTAAGAATTCACCGAAATTGACTGTCGCACTAGTGATTAAATTATATTTATATCAGTCAAAAAATAGGAACATGATAACCCACAAAATGAAAATGCAAATGACTATCGCACTAGTAGAAAAACGAGCAACCTAGACGGAAATTTCCATCTAGGTTGCTCCACTATCCGTCTAGGTTGGTTCACCTAGACAGAATTCCATCTAGTTTGCTCCGTCTAGTCTGTTTTCATCTTGGTTGATATAAACTAGGTGGAAATTCGTCTAGATTGTCAAACTAGACGGAAATCAACGTAACATATCCGTCTAGGTTGGCAACCTAGACGGAATTTTTTCTAGGTTGGCAACCTAGATGGAAATCTGTCTAGGTTGGCAACCTTGACGGATTTTCGTCTAGGTTGACAGATTTTCGTCTAGGTTGCCAACCTAGATGGATTTTCGTCTAGGTTGTAATAATACCAACCTAGACGAAATTCCATCTAGATTGAGCCATCTTAGACGGAAATTTCGTCTAGGTTGATATTTTTACAGCAAAAAAAATTTATTTATAATTTTTAATTCTGTGTACAATTACATTATATACATGAATACATCCAACCATCCAAATATAATTAGAATTCATAACAATTCTATTAATAACCAAATATAATCAAACCATCCAATGCACATATCCAACAATTCCATTATACATAATGCACATATCCAACCATCCAATCCAAAATATACATCAACCAATTCCATCCAATATATACATCCAACCACATGTTCACTAGCAATACACATAAATAAGTTAGGGTACACGACATGAATAAAAGTAGAGTGCTAACAAATAAAATTGTTTATTATTTTAAAAAATAAAAAAACCTCAGCTATCATCGTCGTCGGTAGCATCTCTATCCCGGATACGAGAATGAGTGCTGCTCCCTCCAATATCTCCACTCTGAAGGTCCAATTGAAAAATAATTATACAATACTTGATAACATAGTAAAGAAAAATGAATTTATACATATAAGGAAAAATAAGGTACTTGAACACTGCTCTGCCTAGCGTCGGAATTATCGCCAAACGAGCCTATGATTCGTATGATACCATCGTACGCGTTATGGGGAATCACACCACCTAAATATTCCATAACATACCCCATGAGATCATCCATTGAGTTGGCCGTCCTCACAACTCTGGTCATCTCAGTAGTCACTTGAATATGCAGCTCCGGGTCAATCTTGTCAAACAAATACGCGGAGATGCGTGCGATAAATGGCATAGCCTGAAAACTGCTTGTGGCTTCTCTCATTATTATAGATGGCGTGGAGGATATTATGGATGATCTTATGCTTATGTTGGGTGAAGCTCCAACACCATGCAGATGATATCTTCTTCTCCTATTATTAGGGAGAAATAAAATTAGATTTTTCTTTCAAATTCAATGATGTAAACAAATATAAATAGGAACGTAACATTCAAATTGAATCAATTTTTTACCATCCATACCTATTATGTCCCATTATGTTCTGCGTGAGAATGATGTTCTCCTCTGTAGAAAGCACAAATATATATATGAGGGTCCGATTCGCCTTGTTCCCTCTCTTGCGACATCCTCATTGATGCAGTCTCCTTGGATGCGGTCCCAAATCCTGGCTAAAGCACATATATATAGTTAATTCAAGGTAAAGACTATATTATATGTGTTCTAGTTTTCTCGTAATATTAACAACTGAATAGAGTTAATAATACTACTTAAGATATATATAAGTCTCACCACTAACTTGAGATTTGCCTTGATCTTTTCCCGATTCTTCTCCTCACCCCTATACCTATCACGAAAAGTACCATACACTGCTTTTGCCTTCAAGTGTATTAGCATTTTTTATTTTCCCTGTCATATTATATATTTATGAGATTTCATAACCATACTAAGCATTAAGATCATTTTAAGCTTTAAAAGACATATATCATATCCGGGCAATAAACATCCTCCAGATTGGCATAGGAGTGTGCGCCCAAGTGGTGGTCATGCAGCTTCTTCATTCTATTCTCTGACCCCTTCGTGGATTTATTCTTTAAAAAGTATATTTTAGTAAAATGCAATGAAATAATATCTTAAATTTATAAAGTAGTTTTCATTAAACTAACCTTGGTGGCATCGCTGTCCCAATACATAAGGAGAGCCATGTAATGAAGCTCGTCAACTCAGTCATCGAGGTTTAAAAAACTCCGTCAGTCGTCTTCATATCTGTCATAGGTAAAGTGTTTGATCTCATGCCTCCATTGTTTGAGGACTGCTTCAACCATGACATTAAACACATAATTCTAAGCTCCCTCAAAGTCCTCAAGGAAGAAGCATTCCTGTAGATTTACATACACATTTAGTTAGGATAATTTAATACCAATTACTAATTATTAATAAATGAAAAGCTAAAGCAATATGCAGTTACCATAAGCTCAGTCCATATCACCTCGTATGCGATCCATAGTAGTTCTCGGAAGTGAAAATAAGGGTTGATAATGTTCGCTCTTTACACGAGAACCCAATATATACATTCAATCTTGTCGACCAAGGACCAGCGGGCAAATTATAACTATTCCACCGAATTACCGTCCTCATTTCTCTTGGCGGTTATTTAGATTAGGCTTACCTCCGCCATGTCGTCCCATTATACGATTTGTCTTAGAACCTACAATAATAACAACATGATATTATATCATAAAATATATAAATCTAAAAATTAAAAGTATTTATATAATTTACCATTCGCTATCTCTCTTTCTTTTGCTGCGAGTACAACATCTTTCCTAGTCTGCAACATAGAAAGCATTTCTTCCAACTTTCTCGTAGCACGTGGGTGGGACTTTCTTGAGTCAGCCTTGGACTTATGAGAGTCCGGAGGGAAGGGTAAACTAAGATAGTCTTGCGTCTTCAGACGCAAGTCAGTATGGAATGTATACGAAGGGTATGTCTGGGTCCAAGTAGCACCTACATAAAAAAGGAGAATTATTAATATAAATTTTAAATTGACCATTATTAAATATTAGATAATGAATATCTTCATCGGAGGATAGTTCTGGTGCTGCATCAGAGGGGCCGGCCAGGTGATGAATAACTCGCATCTGCAACAAATGAACACTATGATCTTAATGCTAACTAATAATTTACAAAGGATATTAAAATAATTTTTATACTTGTATCCGGAGATGGTGGAGTATCATCAGCACCAGCACCCGGGGTGATACTCTATCTTCGATCACCATCCGATCCGAAGAGCCTCCTCACCCTATTCATCTACAATTCAATTTTAATCATAGTTAAGAAAAAATTATTTACATGCTCATTAGATATGTTATCATGAAATACATTATTCTTTTTAATATGACAATCTGAAAATCGGTAATGCAGTATAACATATATAGTTCAAACCTAAATCAAGTGTCATATTTTGTGTGTAAGAGAATTCTTCCCAAACGTCATCAGATGACCCAATTGGTTCACTATAATTATCTTCACTTTCTTCAATATTTTTTTAATTGTTATTAGGAAGAACAACAGGTCTTGGCTCCTTGTACAAAACCATCCAATCAGACATGACATTCAGATCTTTCACGAAAAAGCACTGATCAGCTTGTTCTGCAAAAATGGATTTCTTATCTGTATATACTTCTCTATGGAGATTGACTAGTGTAAATCCATAATGATCATTTTTCTTTTTTGTAGGACACCACCGAACCTTGAACATCGTGTAACTATATTGTTTTAGTTTATCAAACCCGTAAATTACCTTAACAGTATCTTCTAATTGGCCATAATATAGTATGTCAGATAGAATTAGGTTCTGATATCTTATACTTGAAAAACATTCTTGAGCAAACAAACACATGACCCCACTATTCTGGGTTACCCTCCTATCATCGGTCTCTAGCGTTCAAAATTTATATCCATTGACCAAATGCTCATTATAACGACTCACTTCGTGATAAGGGCATTGTGCATGGAAAATAATTTCATCGGATAATGTAGTGCCATCAAGAAGTGATTTTTCAACCTAGGCCAAACAATTTAAGAATATTTAGGTGATGTTATATCATGAATGTTCAACAAATAATTGCAAAACACTTACATCAATTCTCAACCAATCAGAAAATTCTTTCTTATGTCTTTTCTGAATATTATACGCTGTATTCCTACTAGTTATTTCATTCTTAAGCTTCTCCAGATGTCACCTATATAAAAAATATATAAGTTTTTATTGATAACTATATGTAAAATGAATATTTCTCATCTATATTACTGATTTTATTTGTTACCTTTGATATTCTTCAAACATATCAAGGTTTTCCAACACATATGCATGAATTTGATCTAAGAGAGATCTCAGATATTTTTCACGGTTCCTCTCCTTATCAAGTGCTTGAGATGTGGTTTTCTTCTTACGCATGTAACTTGAGGCAAACACAAAGCATTCGTTAGCCACATATCCTTTAGCTATCGATCCCTCGGGACGAGCTCGATTGCGAACATTGTGTTTCATGGAGCCCAAGTATCTTAAAATTATAAGAAGAGGTAATTATTAGCACTGTCATTTTAAAAATGCATATATAATTAATGAATATTGTCACACCCCGCTTCCCAAAATACCCGGGAATCGGAACGTGAACAAGCCCGCAACGTATTAGATTGAGAAGAAATATACACTATCATTTTTTTCTCTTTTCTTTTCTTCTCAATCCAATACGCTAAGCGTCTGGAAATAAATACAATGCAAAGGCACAGGTCCCCGATCATAATCAGCAAGAATATAATAGACAAACACAGAACAAAATAATACATATCACAAATGAATATCATCCAAGACAGAAAAATACAGGCCAAACATGCCCTTATACAAATTGAACAAATGAATACCGGAGAAATGTAAAATACAATGATCAAGCAGAAATGAAATGCTACAAAAGCAAACTGAAGGAAAACTAAGCTTCAGCTTCTTCTGCTCGGTCTACAAAGCACTCCTGCGGAGGATCCTTCGGTTCTGGCATATCTCCAAGCTGGACCTGTTCTTCCTCTAAGTCTGACGTACACCAGAGAAAACAGGTGTACGTCAGCGTGCATGATACACGACAAGACCCCACAAACAAATAGAACAACGAAAACCAAAGCGAAAAACGATACGATAACAGAATTGACAAAAGAACGTGCAACTGGAAATCTGACAAAATCAACATGCAAAATCACTACTAAATCTTGATAACATAAAGCAACCAAAATCGATCAGGTAACGAGGTCATGCAGCTAGCGATCAAACTAATCATCCAAGTATCAATGTCATACAACTAGATGGAATTAATACTTAAAAATCTACAACTCGAGACGTAGTACGTCGAACGAAATAATCCAAACAAGAAAACCCTCATGTATATGTTCGCGGTGAAAATCGTGTCTTTCTTTACTGATTCAATTGCTTTCTTGAATAACAGTTTTTTGTTACAAAGATCCGGTCTTTTTATAAGATCCGGTTACAATGAAAATCAAATAAAAGAAATAAAGATTACAACTTTCTCCTTTTGCCGAACAAATCACGAGCTCCTGTTTTGCGGTCGCTCGCTTGCGTGGGTTGTTTGCCTGCGCCGGGGTTTATCCATTGACCACCGCATGTCTAGATCCGGTCGGATCTACGCAGTACGACGGGTATTATTTCACCAAGGAAATAATAGCCGAGGGGGATTAATTCACCAAGGAACTAATCGCCCAAATCTCGGGATCAAAGACCAAGCTTTGATCCGGAGTACGCCTGCGTAGATCTGAGATCCGGTCCTCTCGAACTCCTGCCTTATTTGGCGTTAACGATCGCCGAGCACCAGATCTGGATGAGCAAGTCTTCAAAGTCCCA
>BQKN01000630.1:9128-45103 GCA_022839385.1 Asparagus kiusianus
AAAAAAAAAAAAAAAAAAAAAGAACCCACCCTTCTCTTAGGCCAAATTAGGATCACTTTTTTGTTGTTGTAGATCTTATGTGTATGTTGACGACTGGTGATCCTAATATCAAAATAATCTATAATCATGTTTCATCAACCTAAAAGAGACTATTTTAAATTCTCTAGAGAACGATTTTCTTGCCTTAAGAGATTTTATTTTCTTACGAATAGTTCTTCTATTCACCAGATGCTTCACCTATTGCCATGATTTCCTAAGTGGGTTAGGGATATACGGATATGCATGTAAATGAGCTCCCTAGTGTGTTGCTTGACTCCAGCGTAATGGAAATTAGTATTTAGATTTTTAGATATCTTACACACAGACAGACATGGACCTTTAACTTTGATGATTGCAGAAAAGAATGCATGTAGCCATCCTCGAAAATTAAATATTGTGATGTTCTTGTATAATAAAGCGATACGAGTGTTTTCTGCAAAGGTGGTCTGTTATAAGGTCAATTTCAGCTTTTGATGTGCTAAGGCAGCTAAACTATCAGTTATAATTGAAGGCATTTACTGAGATGAAATTTAATACAACCATTGAGAAAAGGAAAGAAATAAAAGAATATGCATAAGCCAATGAACTGGACTGAAATCATTCTGTTGGTGAAAGATGTTTAGAATCACACTCTACAGGTTCTGTATAAAGTACAACAAAAGTCCTTATTTGACATTGCCATGCATAAACACACAGTGAAAGTGGGCTCTTCCAGATAGTTTTGCCAGAGAACAATACTCAAAGCTCTTACAACCACCATTGTACATTAAACAATGACCATGGATCATCAAACTAAACAGTGCCTCTAGAGCTGATGTACATAAATAAACTAGGCAGTGAATCCAACTTACCTCTAAGCTACTCATTATCTTAAAAGCTGGGCAACATCATGCAGGATATAAAAGCTTGAAAGACGATGTTTGGGTTGATGTTTGGGTTGCTGTCAAAATGTCCTCCTTATTTCTTATTATAGGATGAACCTTGTAAAAATTCCTCATATATGACTAATCTACTGTGCATGCAGTGTTCATTGGAAACACACATTTGCGCTTCTGGGATTTAATTCCCTCTTCTAATTCTTAGTCCATTGCCTCCTTTGAATCTACCTCCATCCTATTGGTCCAGTCCAATTTCATGTCGATGCAAAGAATAAGAATATGTTTGGTAGGTTTTTGACCTAGTGATAAAGTTGTCTATGGAAGTTACTTATGTTTTGCCAATTAGTCCATTTGATATTTTCTTTTTCTCTTTTTGGAAAATTTGTTACCATATTTAACTTTCCTTAAGCTTGTACTCTATCTTTACTTTTTCACCCAGGAATTATACCATGAACTGCATGCCTTAGACAGATTTGAACAGGATTATAGGAGAAAGCTTCAAGAAGAGGAAACTGCAACTGCAGTTCAAAGGGGTGAGTTGCTCTTGTCATTTAATCATATAACTGTTATCAAGTTGGAAGTCGCTTAGCTTAATAAAGTTCCATTGTGTGTCATGAAGCACGTCTCTTTCATATGAAATTAGTTGCGATTCTTCTTTTTCCTAACGAGTAGGCCTGGTCATAAAATGTGCTGGTATGCCTTGAACTTGAAACCAAATTTCAGCAACCTACAACTAGCTAAAGTGAAAGCTTCTTGACAATTATAAAGATTTATAACCTAAAAAATGCTAAAAATACTCTCACTGGATCTGCATTGTACTGGAATAGGGTACAAAAATATAGTATACTTGACCTGGTTATTTTGTCACATGAGGAGGTGATACTCCATGTTCAAGTTAAATAGTCAGAAGCCCGCTATGTGTGAAACTCCCATTGATGTGGTTATTATACTTGGCTAATTCTGGCAATCTTTCAGTTTTCACACCTAGCCATTTTTTGACGAGGTTTACTGTCATAAATACGAAGGCTTAACTGCAAAAGTTTTTAAGTGACAGACTTTGATTTGATTGCTTTGCTTTCATCAAGTCGTTATCACACCGTCCCCAGCATGTATTGAGACTGGCTTGTCCTTACTTGACCCTAGTCGGGTATAAGTCTGAGATTTGAGTCTGCTGGGCCGGATCTGGTGTCATGCGCACTGGTCTAAAAGGCCAGGATGATTAGAGCTCATGTGTGTGTGTGAATGAGCATCCTTGGTGCCTATGTTATGAATATCCTTGGTACCTATGTTCCCTGGGTACTTCTAATCTGAAGCTGTACCCATACCGGACACATATCCTTACCCGTACGCGTACCCAAACTCCTTGCATACATTTATTCGGGCATGTACTCAATTATACAATGCATGTTCTAATTTAGAACACTTATCATACATTTTTGGACATATATCCTACACTTCACACACACTTCTTCGACTCGTTGGACATAGATCATGTTTCAAATTATGATTTTGTGGAATCGTTTGGGTGTCTAGTTTGAAAAGTAGTGATTTTCCAATTTATAATCCACATAATAAAAGAAACATAAAACTGTTATGGGACTTTTAGTTCTCATCCTTATTCTCATATAAATTATTAATTCCGATATATAATATATGTATATATAATTATTTATATAATTGTGTCCCCGTACCTTACCGTTTACATTTTTTTTTATGTCTCGTACTTGGATCGGCACTCGTGGCCGTACCAATGCAACATAGCTTGATAACAAGCACAAAATTGGTACTTATTAGTAAAGTGACTGCTTCTCATTCACACATTTAAAGGTACCCACTTAAAAATACTCGATTGCTTACCCACTATGTTACCTGGGTACTTCTATCTAAAGTCGTACTCAAAACGTATCCGTGCCCAGATTCCTTTTCATTGGACACGCCTTGCATATATACAGTACTTTTATTTGGGTATGTACTCAATTAAACAATACAACAACAACAAAACGTTTATCCCTAATGTTTGGGGTTGGGTACATGAATCTTATTCTCTCATTCCATTCTGTTATGGGTGATATACTCCGTTAAGTTAGTCATAATTATATCCTTCCTAACTGCTTCCAACCAAGTCTTTTTGGGTCTACCTTTAGATCTCCTAGTTCCTTTAACTATTATATTATCACCTTTTCTAACCGGTGCACTAAGAGGTCTCCGTTATACATGACCAAAGCATCTTAATCTATTCTCTCTCATTTTGTCCTCCATAGGAGCAACATCTAATTTACTATGGATGCACTTATGTCTTATCCTATTTTTTTATGTATACCCACAAGACCATCACAACATTCTCATTTCTGCTAAACATTTTTTACACGTCTTAATTGCCCAACACTTGGACACATAAAGTATAGTTGTCTTATAGCCGTCCGATAGAATTTGTTCTTTAGTTCCATTGGTATTTTACGATCACATAAGACTCCCGAGGCATTCTTCAATTTCAACTATCCCGGTTTGATTCAATGTACAATATCATCCTCTATCTTATCATCATGCCTAATGATTGATCTTAAATAGCGAAAATGAGTACTTTTAAGTATTTCTTGACCATCAATATGCACTATAGGCTCTTTTCTTTTCTTAGTTTTACTAAAACTGCACTATGTATTTGTTTGTGTTCTATTAATTCTAAAACATTTAGATTCAAGAGCTTGTCTTCATCTTTCTACTTTAGAAATTATACCTCTTTTAGTTTCGTCAATTAATACTATATTATCTATAAATTATATATACCAAGGGATTTCTCCTGAATATGCATAGTAAGTTGGCTCATAACTAATGCAAAAAGATAACAGCTTAAGACTGATCCTCGATGTAAACTTATGGTAATATGAAACGACTTAGTCTCTTATTCATTAGTTCGTACTCTAGGTATTACTCTATTATATATATATATATATTTAATCACATCAATATATAAACTAGATGCACGTTTCTTTTCTAAAGCCCTACACATTACCTCTCTAGGCATTTTATAATAAGTTTTTTCTAGATCAATGAAAACCATATGTAGATCCTTTCTCTTCTATCTATATTTCTCCATCAATCGTCTTAAAATATGTATAGGTTCCATATTTGACCTCCCGGGCATAAAACCAAATTTATTTTTAGATATACTTGTCTAATTTCTTAGTTTTTGCTCAATTACCCTCTCCTAAAGTTTCATAGTGTGACTCATGAGCTTTATGTCACGATAATTTGAGCAACTTTGTATATCTCCTTTATTCTTGTATATTGGTATAAAGTTACTAATCCTCCACTCATCAGGCATTCTCTTCCTCTCGATAATCTTATTAAATAATTTAGTTAATCATCCTAAGCCTACATCTCCAAGACATCTCTAAACTTCAATAGGGATACCGTTCGGTCCTACGGCTCTTCCACTTTTTATTTTCTTTAGAGCATCTTTAACTTCGCTAATCCTAATTTTTCGATAATATATATAGTTCCTATCATTCACTATATGGTCAAATTCTTTATTTTGCTTACTTGTTTGGTTATCATTGAACAATTGATGAAAGTAACTCCTTCACCTCTCTTTTATTTCACAGTCGGTCGGTCACTAGAACTCTTTGATATTCACTTTTAATACACCTAATATTACCAAAAACCCTACTCTTCCCTTCTCTAATCTTAGCAAGCTTATAACTTATAGAAATTTTCATAAGCATTGTATTTACTCTCACTAACCGCTCTTTTTGCTTCCTTCCTTGCTAGCTTATATTTCTCGAAGTTTTCCCTACTCCTACACTTTTAGGTAATATTAGACAATGCATGTTTTAATTTACAACACTTGTTGTTCATTTTCTTGACGTATATCCTACACTTGTCGTACATTTTCTAGACGTACATCCTACACTTGACATCCACTTCTTGGAACCATTTGGGTGTAGTTCAAAGACGAGTGGTCTTACAATTTATAATCTCTATAATAAAAGAAATATAAAAATGTTAATACGAATTTTAATTCTCATAACACTTGAATAAAAAAATAGTGATCTCATGTGAATTATTAATTTTAATATAACACACACACCTATGATGCACGGATACGGATACGAGACACTGATATGACACGGACACAGATACGGGATACGACAAAATCTAAAAAAAAGGATACGGGGATAGGACAATGAATATTTTTTAAAATTATTATTATATATAGAAAAATTTATAAAATTCAACTAACAATATAAAATATGAATCTATCACAAAATAACAATCTAAAATATATTATTTGTAACTTTCTCCATCAGATTTATGATAATAATATGACGCTGGGCTGCTGCTCGAACTCAAAAAATCGGAGGAGATGATGATGACAGTGGTGGTGATTATGCTGGACGGGGAGGAGGAATGGAGGGTGGACTTGAGGAGTCGGAGGAAGGAGGAGTCGGTCGGCGGGATCGAGTCGGAACAGCGGAGCGGTCAGCGGGATCGGGTCGGAACAGCGGAGGTGATCGAATCGAACGGGAGTGAGCTGAGAGATTGAGAGAGAGGATTAGGGTTAGGGTTTTTTCTTTTTTTTTCTTTCGTTTGAGTAAGCCAAGGATCGAATCGAACGGGAGATTTGAGAAATAAGGATGAGTTTTTTAATCGAATGGTTCGGGTTGGATTTTAACAATCAAACCCGCAACATGAATGAACCAGCCTTCGGCGAATCCGAGCCATGTCCGAACTCCTTTGACCGTGTCCGAACCTAATTTGACCGTTGACCCGTGTCGGACACGGATTTGATCGTGTCCGACACGTGTCGTGATGAATTTGTTTCCGATTCGAGTCGGACACGGATTCGTGAACTCCGAGGGCGAATCCGTGCTTCAGACACACACACACACACACACATATATATATATATATGAGAAAAATGAGTATGCTTGGTATCAAACACAAAAGGTTATGCTTGGAAGTGAGATGTCACATCCCCTCCACTTATTTAAATGGTTGCATATCCCCATGCACTCAACTCATTTGAATGTGATCCCCCATTTGAATGAGTGGAGGGGAATATGCCACCTCACTACCAAACACAATTTGTGCTTGGTACCAAGCATACCCATTTCTCTCTCTATATATATATATTAAAAAAATACCCCTTATGCCCGATTTCGAGGTGTCTCGACAATCGGGCATATTTTTATATATATAAATATAGTCGTGTCCGTGTACCCTACCTTTTACAAATTTATTGTGTTTTGTCCCCGTACTTGTACTTGTTTCCATGCAACATAGCTCACACATTAGATGAGTGAATGAGAAGTGAGCACCTCACTACCAAGGACCAAATTTATTCCCTGCCTATATTCCTCTCTATATATGAAATTATATACGTTCTTCTAAGTTCAAGCTCTTAAGAAATTCAAAATGAAATTGTTGACCTCAAATCATAATGCGTATTACTTGTCAGTTTCATGGCTACTTATTATTTTATTATGCCCCGGATCATATTAGTGATGGCAAATCCCCACCAGGGATAGGCTTTGCTGTTGTAAAATACGGCCATGCTATTGCTTGTGATTCAAGATGGACCAGAGTATAAATTTGCTGGACCATGTAAATTACCATTAGGTTCACAGGCTTATATCTGAGTTACAACTAAGCTTTTTCTTAATTTAACACTTTCTGACAAAGAGTGTACCCAGTTCTGAGCAGATATACTATTCTTCACTAGCTACTAGCTAGGTCCTGGATTTACAACTAAACTTTGTTTCAAAGTAAAAATAAAAGTAAGTAAATAAATAAATAAATAAAAGAAAAGGAAAGGAAAAAAGAGAAAGATTTGCAACATGACGTTTCCTGCATTACCTTTTCTTGATCCTCATTAGTAGGTTTCTCTACGTCAGCTAGCAGTATTTGCAAATCAGGGCCAAACGTAATAGTTTGAATCTCAATATTAATCACTGTTCCTTATCTTTCATATTTTGAAATTAGTCGCTCCAATCATTGAAATTGCTATTAGGAACTCAATTATTAAGTTATTTTGAAATTATTCCCGTAAATTGTTTAAGTTGCTATTAGGTCGCCCCTATTCTTAAGTTATTTTGAAATTAGTGCCTCCAAACAAGAGGAGAACTTGCAATTAGAGGGATTAATTTGAAATGTCTTATGGGAATTGTGGGACTGTAATAGCAATTTCAATGATTTGGGGGACTAATTTCCCTATAATGGCTACTTCTACTCGATTGGAGGGACTAATTTCAAAGAAACTTAAGAATTAGGGGACCTAATAACAATTTAATTGATTTGAGGGACTATTTTCAAAAAAAAAAACTTAAGAGCCGGGGGACCTAATAGCAATTTCAATGATTTAAGGGACTAATTTCTAAATATGAAATATTTAAGGGACTAACATGTAAAGAAATCTTTGTTGATCTCTTGATTGATGTTCTTACCTTTGAGTGAGAGGGAATAAATGGAAATGTGAGAGAATGGAAGAACATAATTACATGTTAAGAAGAGTGCAACAAGAAGCAACTGATGTTTCTCCATCACCATGGTTGTGCATATTGGATGAGTCTGAGCAATAAAAAGCTATAATATTTATTGATGCCAGGTGGTTATACTAAGATCACACTTTGGTTTGATTGGATGGCATGAAAGAAATTACTCTGAACTGTCATAATACCCTTACACATTATCATTGGGAATGGCTTAATTAAAAAAAAAAACAAAATTATGATCTGCTAGCTTATTTGAACTCTACTCTGCATAGCATATTAGCTGATTATTGCTATAATTCTGTATACATGGATATAGGGGATAATCTACAAATTCTAAGGCAAGAGCTGAAGAGCCAAAGGAAGCATGTAAAAAGTTTAAAGAAGAAGTCCCTTTGGTCCAAGATTTTGGAAGAGGTTGGTAGGTAGTGCTGCCTTTGTGTTTCTTTCTTGAAATTAGACATGTTAGAAAGCTTTGTTATGTTAAGTAATATCAGACTTGGTGTTTCTAAATAACAAATTAATGCTCTTGCCTATTATCCTCTGCATTACTCCATTTAATGATCTATCACCTCGGTTTTTGAGGTAGGCTATAAGCGGTTTCTCTATTTTGATGTTAGATTTCCTAGTTCAGAATATGCCCTTTCTGTGGGCAACAAACTAATGTAGAAGCTACTGCACCTCTTATAGGTCATGGAGAAGCTCGTTGACATTGTACATTTTTTGCATATGGAGATTCATGGCACGTTTGGGAGTGCTGGTAAATAAATCAATGCTGTCTACTTGCATGGATCTATCTTCTTTTTTATGATTTGTGTTTGAAATCTGGATACTGGTGAACTAGATAAATAAATTAGAGATAAATTCACAATGGTCATGATTGCTATATTGAAACTGTAACTAGGAGCTTTTGCTAGTGTTAGAAGAACAATCAGGATTGCAAGACATCCTGCCAACAAAAGCACTCATCATTCAGTAAGTGCATGCTATATTTCCTTCATAACATAATCAAGCACTTCCACTTCTTTAGCAGCTGTAAATTGGCAACAAAAAATCAAATCAATAAGTCACTATCCTACAAACTTCACAAAAAACACTATACCTTCACATAGAACACTGAAAAAAAAATGTTACACAAACCTTGCTAGCTGGATCAATGAATTCCATAAGGGAAAAATGTACACAGCATGTGACACTCCGAGGCTATTAAGCATGTAGAGACTTTTGATAGTCCAACCGATGACTTTAAACTTGAATTCTTTAAAGCCAACAGAGAGCTTGAGGTTGTAAGGGAATATGTTCAGCGAGAAAATTTCAATTGTGAAGCAGTAATGATAATTATTTTTCCTCAGCAGAGGTTGTGCAGCATGGCCGAGTTTTAGGATTACGGGTCACAGTGGGATTTAACAGGGCATGGTGCATATAGATGCCTTAGGTATAATATACAAATGGGTTAACTGATTAATGAACTGACTCATGTTACACTCAGGGCAAAGGGTCTGGTTCTAGCCTGTTCAGGGTAGGCTGGGAAGCATGTCACTTGCTTAACTGGAGGTAGTCCAAACCTACTAAATTCATGTTAGTTCATGTAAGGTAATGGTTCAGGTCAACATTACCCCATCTACCCTAGGGAGCTTCACTCCTTGCTCGGGACTTGGATTTTTTGGTTTTTGTTTTTTTATTTTTTATTTTTTTATTTTTGTGATTCTTCCTTGTCATTGCTTCCATTTCCTATTAAGCCATGTCATACTGGAGTGTATTGGTCCATTATACTTTATCTTAATGTCTCTTGAAGCTAATTAAACAAAAAGAAAAGGAAAAAAAAAATAGAATTAGTATCATCATTTGATTTTTACTCAGTCATTTGAATTTTGAAATGAGCCGATCCAAATGATTTTTACTCAGTCATTTGAATTTTGAAATTAGCCGATCCAAATAGAACAAAGAGAGCCTAAGCCATCAGCATGCAAATTTTAAATTATATAGAAGGTTGCTAGCTATGTTCTTGAGCCATGAAAGTTAAATCCTCTTCTTAAAGGGGGTCATTGCAAATTTGTGAACAATTTATAAAAATTGTTTCACACTTGTTCCCGGATGCGGTCAGGCAGCAAATTAAATATCTAACTTGATCATGGTTATTGTGGTGGTAAGGAAAAGAGTAAAAGAGTAAAAGAGTTTTGTGTAGTTGATGCTAAAGTTTGGTTTTATCATCGAATGATAATATAATATCAAAAGATAAAAAGTTGTTGATGCTGAATTTGATTTCTTTTATCTCCTCTGTCCGCAACAATCAAATAAATAAGATGGTGATTTCAATGTAACTCAATTCAAGAACAAGGTGGTGATTTAAATTCAGTAACTCTTTCTAGAATGTGGCAAGTTATCATGTGGATTTTGAGTCAAATAAACTAAGGAAGATGATGAGATGTTTTGAATTTAGTATCATCATCATCTTAACCAGCTAAACCTTATCACGACACACACTAAGAATTTAGCAGCCGCCTTTATCTACCCTATTAAAACCTCACGATGATCGGTCAAAAAAGAAAAAAATTCATGCCAACATTTCCTTTGCTAAAAAAGGGGAAAAAAGTTAGGCAACTCATTCCCTCACAAACATAAGATGATTTTTCTTCTCTATAAAGCTAACAAGAAATACATCATGAATAAATACTGAGTTCAATATTGAGTTCCTGTACTCCCTCTCAAAGTCTCTGCATTCTTTTAGAGTCCTGTAGTCTTTGCATTCTTTTAGAGTCCCTGTACTCCCCTTTGGAGTCCTTGTACTCTTTTAGAGTCCTTGTATCCCCCCTCCCCACTCAACTTGAGTCTCTACACACATCCATAGTCTTTGCACTCTTTTGGACTCCCTAATGCTGATGTTAATAATCAAACAGCTAATTAAGAGGGGGATTAGGTTGTCGGGAGTCCTCTTAACTCCTCCAAATGTCTAGTTCCGAAGCGAACTGTTCTTCCCGACACATATAAGAACTCATAAGAGGGCGGAGTTAGATTCTCCGGTTGTTTCTCTAACGATTAATCAAGTCAGTAAATTATTTGAGTGGAGAAGAAAATGAACTGTAGAAGTTTTTGAGCTTAGGGAGCAGGAAAATAGCTTACCTTGGTGTTGAGAATAGTCCCCCTATTTATAATAATAGTAGAGGGGTGGTTTGGTAATTTTGCCCGAGTGTGGGCTGGCGGCTGAGTCAGCATTTGTTTTACAGGTGTCGCCTGCAATGGCGGAAGTCACTTTGGTGTTTAATGCTAAGTGACAGGAGACATATGCTGCCAACGTGGTCTGATATGTTATAAAGATGTTCGGGGATGGAGAATAATGCTTTTGATCATTCATATAATGTGAGGGCGACCAGCTGTCAACGGGGGGTTCGAGTTATGCCGTCACCTTTCTACTCATCAGGTAGAGGGCTGAGAAGTACCACCTATCGAGTCGGCTCCATGAGATGTCGGCCGAATAGGCGGTCGTGTAGTCGTGTAGGTCATTTTTAGGGTCAACCTAGCAAGGAGGTCGACACGTACCGCCTTTCGAGCCAACTACGCGAGATGTCTACCCTTCGAGTCATCCGAGCTGGGGACTTTGGTTATCTTGAAATGGTGAATTGATTTAATTAGGCAATTAATGTGGGACACTTTGTCTGCTAATGAATGAAGATTATTACTCAGTAATTGAAGCACTATAACAGTTGACCTCTTTCAATTGGAGTTGGTCTTGGCCGAGTCCGAGTGAAATGAGATTGCAGACTAGTCGAGTGCTAATGCACATTAATGGGGGGAATTGAAAAGTTCTGCGGATGTGACGTCAACGTGGCTGATAGTAGCGAACTTCTTTTAACTGTTGCTAGTTCGCTTACCGTGCTAGATTGTGGGCTATTCAAGATAGGTGCGCTGTGCCTCGATCCCGGAGAAGCCGTTTTGAATTTCGGAATTAATCTTGGCCATTGGTTAAACATCGATTCGGTCATTGGGATTCTGACAACTATCGGTCCAACTGCCTATAACTAAGGCTGTCGCAAAGGGAGATAGGTTTACTGCCTCTAAGAAAATTTTTAACTCCCAACTGAAGGAGAATTTCGATCACTTTTCCTTGACGATCTTCTAAGGATATTCTGATGGCGGCGCCTATTCTCAATGCTAGACAAGAACTATTGGCGGAGATCCATTTAAAGGTGACGATGTCATAACTAAGATCACTCCATGGGACGTTTGATATACCTCGCTACTACAAGCTAGCGGCACCGACGAGGTCAGAGGCAGTCTACAACCATGATGCAAGCCAGGCTCTGCTATATTTGAAACACTAGGAGTTTGGCTTGCGCTTGCCTCTACATCCTTTCCTCCGTCACGTTTTCATGGCTTTGGGGGTATCGTCGGCGCAAATGAAGCCGAACTCTATTGTGACCCTATTAGGGTTCATGGTGATTTGCCATTGGCTGGCGATCTAACCGTCCTTGAGTGTGTTGGGTCATCTGATTGGTGTGAAGGTGCACCAGAAAGAACCTCATTACCATTTCCAGGCGATGGGCAGGTTCAAATCGTCGTCGATCTCCCTGAGTCGAATAAGGAGTGGAAGGAGAAGTTCGTCTTGGTTTTGGAGGACGATTCGGATTTAGGCTGCTCAAATTGGTCCGAAATAAGGAGGGATGCTTTAGCGGCAGGAGATTTGTTAAGCGTCGAAAGGGAAGCTTCGAGCCAGATCAGGTCGTATGTTGGTTGTCGCAAGATTGAACATCTGCTTAATAGTTTCGTCTTGCGAGTGGTTAGTATATCTTGCGGAGACTCCCATAACTAGGAACCAAAGGAGGGTGACTAGGCTAACCATTGGTCCTGACGAAACGACTGGGGCATCGTCGGCTCAGCTTGCAGAGCCCCAAGAAAGGGTTGTCGGCGAGGCTAGTAATGCGTCCTCGCCGAGAGTCGGCCCTAGAGGAGGCCGCGGCGGCTCGCTCCCAGCAGCCGTCGTAGCGGCCAAATGATGGGTCCGGTACCCTCGATAGTTCAAGCCGAGAAGAAGGAAGTTTGGCCACCAAAGGCCTGGGATGACGACTGAGGTAGGAGAGATCAAAGTCATCCATGCGGATGAGGGGTCCTTAGCTCGAGAAAAGGAAGAAACCGATCGGTAGGAGGTTAGGGTTGGAAACGAGGCCCAAAGGTGGGGCGAGAGGGCTCCTCCCACTCTCACCGAGTCGACTTGTTGTCGAGGGGAAGCTGGTCGAAGAGAAGGTGGCTCCTTCCGAAGGTCTAGAATATATGTATCCTCATCGTGTTGACGAGATCGAGGATGAGGATGTTGCTTAGGGTCCTCTGATGTCGGCCCTCGGTATAATCAGGAGCCAAGCCCAAAGTATTGCCATCAACCTGCCCACCATCTCGACGTGAGGGGGTCAGTTCTTGAGTCTTGTTTTGCCTAATCAAGAGCAGTGGAGCGATTCTAGCTTCCTCGTGACTTTGAGCTTTTGGGGGAAGTCCCCAATGTTGGCCTCCATCTAAGCCTCCGGAGCTACTTGGTTCGCGGGACTCTTGTGGAACAGGAGATATTCTACCGCATGGATAGAATCTGAACTCCCTATCTCAAGCTTCAAGGGGAGTTGGAAGCTCGAAAGGCCGACGTAGGGGCTGACCTAGAGAAAGCTCTTCAGGAACTATTGGCCACGGAAAGTGAACTGGTCGATTGGCATCGAGAGATGGAGGTAAAGGAGAAGACGATTGAGGACATAAAGGCCTCGGATATCCAGAAGTTCGCTGAGATCAACAGGCTTAAGCGCGAGCTTTAGGAAGGTAATAAGAGGGCGAGATACTTATTCGAGGAAGTATCGCGAGAGCTACAGGAGAAGGACCACGCCTTGGTGCAAGTCGAGGTTGAGTGTCAAGCTACTCGACATGCGAAGGACAAGTTGAAGGAGGAGCAATTAGCTCGGTCGAAGCTCTAAAAGGAGGGTGCTCGTCGCGAGGAGTCCTTAGTAGTGGCTCAAAGTTGTATCGCTTACTTGGAGTTTGCAGCTTATCGGTCGGAAATTGTTGAGTATCGCCAGAGCCTCTGGGAAGGCGGAGGTGGCGATCGCCTGCAAGGCGGGGTATGACTATTCCGAGGCGTAGCTCCCAGTCGAGATGAGGGGCATACCCAGTCGCTTCCACTATCTTCCAAAAGTTGCTAACTGTCTGGATGCTCGGTTGGACATAGAGAAGCATGATTGGGGACTCGATCTCGGCACGGGCGATGTAGAGGATGACGAGTCGGACGACGAGGCCGACAAGGCCCTCAACAAAGGGACTGAAGAGGGGGTCGTGGGATTGACTATGGTGGCCGACGAGGACTCATCTGGCAAGAAGAAGAGTGATGGGGCCGAGCGGGAGATCCAGCCGACTCCTTTGCCACCTGCTGTTGGTGGCTCTCCGCCCTTGACTCCCAGAGCGGGCATGGATCTCTCCCAACCTCCTTGACTTAGTCTCCTAGGATATTTGTATTTCCATGTAACATTTTATGAATGTAAATCTTTGAAGCACTATAACACCTGCATAACCCTTAATCTGAGTCTTTGCACACATTCATAGTCTTTGTACTCTCCCATGCCTACTATTATTTTTGATTTGATATTTTGATAATTTTTGGACACAATAAAAATGAATACAAACTGTAATGAATGCAAAAATATTAATTTATTCTATTTTATTAAAAATAAAAAGAGATTAAAAGTAGAAGGCTCCGTATACGCATAGCTACAATGAATCACTCCAAAAATATTAACATAGTGATTTAGTTCACACAAAAAATTCAGAATAAAAATATGAATTAAAGAAACCACAAATATTTCGGACAGGTATGGGAGGACTTTATACATTCGAATCGCTACTTTGTTAACGTCTTACAATTTCTACCAAGCAAGTCGTTTAGTTCTAGATTCAGATACAATGTTGATTTGACAGCCTTGAGCCTGGCTTTGTTACTAATTTATAGAATTTTCGGACTGTGGATAAAATGCCTAATTTGAGTCTAACTTGGAAAATTACAGAGATAATAAAAGTTCGTGACTAAACTCACATGGTAATATAAATAGGAAAGAGAATTCAATTGTGAAAAGAATTCCCACAAAGCTAAGAGCTAGGTTGCATGGGTATGGGTATGGGTACTGGTATGAGTATGGGTATGGGTAGAGGACATGACAAATTTGTAAAAGATAGGGTACGAGGACACGACTATCTATATGCATGTTATGTATATTTATATGTATTAAATTAATAATTTACATAAGATTAATACTGTTTTTTCATTTACAGAAGATCAATATAAGAAATAGATGTGAAATGTAGAATATACATCTAAGAAGTGTACGAGTGTTTTAAATTAAGACATGTATTATATAATTGAGTATAGATCCCAATAAAAACATATGCATATATTCAGGAAGTGTCCAAGAGGTTTGGGTACAAGTACGAGTATGTGTCCCATATGTGTACAGCTTCCTAATAGAAGTACCCAGATAACATAGGCTAAGAGATTATATCTCAAGGATTTCTTTTAAAAAAAAAATCTCTCTTTCGTTGATATCCTAACAATACTGTCGTATCATTATCAATGAATAAATCATATTCTTGGTTTTGATTGGCAACCAGGTTAATCAAATTAGATTGCGATATGCAATAGACTCTGGTTTGAAATGCATGTTACTTTGGCCTCTTAAGTGGTTCTCAAATCATACTCAAACTACACTGTTAAATTAAAAAATAAAAGGAGAGTCTAAGAAATTCTATACATCACAGAGGAGCCTCCCAACTTTAAGAAATTCATCAAAGCCCCTCCACAAATCCCATACATTGCAAACAATTTCATGCACAAATCCTTTAAATTACAAAAAGAGTCAACTTCTGAAAAATTCGAATCACCCCTGGTATTTGCAAACAACCCCCTGAAGTTTGTTAGAATCAGCCGGGACAATTTTCAAATTGCAATCAAGTCCAGAATTTGTGCTTGCTCCCTAAAAAATTATAGAAATTGCATTTCAGCCCAGTTTTGCAAACCGGTCTAGAATTTGTAGTTTAGCCCTCCTGTAAAATCTAGAAATCATAGAAATTGCAATTCACCACTGTAAAATTTAGAAATTGCAGAAATTGCACTTTAGTCCCTAAAATCTAGAAGTCACTTGTCAATTCATCCAAAAAATATTGAAATTGCAAAGACGTGTTCAAGAAAATCTACGGACCTCTATGTCTCTATACTAGATAAAATTATGCTTAAAAATGCACCGCAAGATAAATTGGTGTACAAATGTGTACATAATTAACATTAAAAAAGTTCGATTATGTCGACCCTTAAGTCATTAAACTAGCTAAAATATACACAATTCGAACAACTGCAAAATTGACCTCCTCGTGCCTAAATTGGACCCCAAATCCAAATTTGACCTTCATGTCTCTAAACTAGACCACAATCCAAATTTGACCTTTGACGTCGCTAACTGGGTCAAATCCAAATTTGACTCCATGTCGCTAAACTGGACCCTAAATCCAAATTTGATCTCCACGTCGCTAAACTGAGCCTATTCCTTATTTGGCCTCCACATCCCTAAACTAAAAAATATCAATTTTGACGGTCATGTATTGAAACCGCAAAATTACAGAATTGACTTCTACGTCTCTAAACTGGGACATTTTAAATTTGACCGACACCTCGCTAAACTGGCCTATTCCAAATTCGTCTTCCTAATGTGTTATTTTATTATATTCTGCAAGTGTATAGCTTTTGTTGTAGCCTATACAAGTCGTCCTCTAGCAAATTTTGTAAGAAAATTCTATCCTAAGATTCTAGGGTTTGAAAAAAGGTTTTGTGTTTGAAGGATGTTTGCTTTTTTATTAATAGACTTAAACTAGGTTACTTAGGCTAACTCCACTAGGTTTCTAAGTTAGATCTTTTATTTAATCTCTTTATTGGGTAGAACCCTGAAAGCATAAGCTATATTTTGTTAGAACTTATAACCTATCAATTAGTCCTAATCTTTTATTGACTAGAACCCTAAAAGCATAAGCTATGTCTCATTAGAAACTATAACCTATCAATTAATTAGTTAATCCTCGTATTTCTAATTAATTAATCTAGACTTTTATTACTAGGGTTTAATCTCCTAAGTATAGATTATGCCTAATTAAAGTCTATAACCTATCAAATTATAATTAACCCTAGCTTTTATTAATGTAAACTAATCGACTTCTTTACTTAACCTAAAGAGATCTTTTGATTAATCTAGATTAGTTACCTAGCTTCGTTATACTAAGCTTCCTAATGATGATTAGCTACACATGATTAATTAAAGAAAAAAGAAGATACAAGAAAAATTAACGAATAGAGAAGAAAGAGCAAGATGAATAAGAACAAGAACAAGAAAATAAAATTAAGATATTAAACAACTTACTAAATTAAAGAAACTAAAAAAGAGAAGAACTTGAACTCCAAAGTAGCAAGCAAAACAAATAACTTTATTGAATTTTCAGGAATTGAATGTGTAAAATACAATATCCTTAGGCCCCTAATTATACTATACAAGAATCTCTCACAATCGTTGGATTAAACTTGATCTCCAAGTAATCTTCATAACCGTAGGATTGGACTTGGTCAACAATTAATTGAATATTTTCGTAATACAAACAAGAGTCTAAAATCTGATTAAATTCGGATTTCTGCCAGAATGAAATGTGAATGATAGAATTTGAGGAATCTGCCAATCTGGAGGGATCCGTCTCCTCGAGATAGTCGATTTTCATATATAATATGTTAGATTTTGACTTCTGGATTGGGAAAAATTACCTTTTTTTGCGGTTGATATTTTAAATCTGAATTAATTTTAGATTTTATTTTTCTTGTCCTCCAAGTAATTGAATATTTTCTTTTTTTCTTGATTCCCTGATGTACATTTGATTGTTGTTTGATTGATTCTTCTAGAATTTGGATTTTTTGGGTTCAACGGGCTTTTCTTTATTCGAAAACATTTTTTTCTGAAAATTCACTAAAAACGCCGGAGTAGCAATTCAATATGTACAAAAACAAAGATAAATGAAGATATAAAAATGATATAAAATATGTTAATCACATCCACATCCCTAAACTGGAAAATTACAAAATTGATCTTGACATACCTAAGCTTGAAAATTACAAAAATTGTCCTCTACGTCGCTAAACTGGAACCCGAATCCAAATTTGACCCCTATGTCACTAAACAGGGGCAAATCAAACTTGCCCTCTACGTCGCTAAACTAGAACCCAAATCAAAGTTGACCTCTACGTCTTTAAGCTAGGCTCCAAATCAAAATTGACCACCATGTTGCTAAACTGGACTCAAAATTTAAACTCCATTTCACGTCTCCAAGGCGAACCCAAATCCAAATTCAACTACCACATCTCTAGTCTAAGATTTTATTTAAAATATGTACACTTGGCGTATGCCCCCAGGTTAAGCCATGTATATGCAAGTTTTTAAAATAAAATTATTGTGTTTTTCTTTCTTTATGAGTTTTTCTTTTATTTTAATGACTGTTAATCGAAGGTTCTTTTCTTTAGAAAAGGTAATTAACAATAGGCTTTCGAGTCTATTGGAAATTATGGACCTATATAAAAATAAAACCCTCTTCCGTAGGGTGAATTTAACAGGATCAACATGTGAACCAAAGTTATCTACTTTAACTGGATGCGTTCATCCGCAACTAGTTAAGGTAGATAATTTTGACCCTACAATGTCATAAGGAATACCCTTCATTTAAATGCATATGTTGGGAAGTTGAAGATGTTTTTCGACACTGATAGTTATTATCTCTGCTTCTTGTTCTTCTAACCATTGTTGAATCTCTCACGCCCTTCTAGTGCTGGGTCTCATGGGTAAGTTTTTGCTGTCATTTACTTATTATAGATCATAAGCCTTTGATGCATTTGATATATTCAGTGTTGACTGTTGTTGAGTGTCCACTCTTTTTGCCTGTCTGTGTCTGTGCTTGCATGTGCACATGTGCACATTCTTTGCTTGCATACACGCCTGTATGTACATATGTTCCTAAAGGTTCCATCTTGCCGCCATCTCAGTCTGGTGATCATGAGGATGTCTGTAACAAGTCAAACAAATATAGCAACCAAAATAGCAAGACCTTAAGCAGACTGATTTTGTCGAAAGGCCCAATGAAAAAAATAAAAATAAAATAAGCACACCACACATCCACACAAAACTGAGGAACCCTCTAAAACAACCACCATAACTGGGATCAAATAGTCATGTTCGCAGCCAAAAGTGGAGGTGCAGATAAAATGCTTCAACTGTAACTTCCGGTGAATTCACAATGCATGCAAATAATTAAGATAAATATATTACTTCATAGTTATGTATTTATGTTTTCATTTATGTAGTTAGAGGTTGTTTCCCTAAAGGGTATTAACATTAATTACAGAAGGCATCACTACATATTTGTAACAAGTTGCCTAATGTTTGGCTGCATGCAGATAGCGATAAACCAGTAAGGAGTAATACTCACCAGAGACTGGGTTCTGCAGGCCTTGCCTTGCACTATGCCAATATCATCACACAAATTGACACTCTTGTAAGCTCTTCATCTGCAAATCAGTATCATATGTTGAGTCGATATCGATGGTTTAAAATCTTTAATGTATTTTGGAACTGTCGAAATGGTTGGAATCCAAAAGAATAACCATTAATCAGTATCTGAAAACCTCTTAAATTGATTTTGTAACCATACAGGTATCTCGGTCAAGTTCAGTGCCTCCTAATACAAGGGATTCATTATACCAGGGATTGCCCCCAAGCATAAAATCTGCTCTACGGACCAAATTGCAATCATTTCATGTCAAGGAAGAGGTATTTGATCCTTATTCTCTACCCACTTTATTGGTCTCCTTCCTTTGTGCGCGCGTGCGCCCGCGTTTGTGCAATTGCCTGGTACATATTAGTTCAACAAAATCTTAAAACTCATCTTAAGAGTCGTTTTTTACTACAATTTTCACCTCTTGCTGTATATGATTGTAGCTCACTGTTCCTCAAATCAAAGCTGAGATGGAGAAAACATTGCGATGGCTTGTTCCTATTGCCAACAACACAACGAAGTAATCTATTTACTTTCTGTAGTCCTCATCGTAGTTGCTTTAAATTTTTTTTAAACAAAATATTGAATGAATTTTCCATTCTGCTTCTTGTTCTGCCTTCTGTGTAATAATATCAGAGCACACCATGGATTTGGTTGGGTTGGAGAGTGGGCAAACACAGGGTCAGTTACTGTCTTGTTAATTCATCTACTCTGATTTCAAGGACACTGCAAAGAGCCGTTTCTTTATATTCTTGATGCAAAGCTAATACAGGGTATATATTTTCTTTTTAGGACCGAGCTGAACCGAAACCCAACGGGCCAAACAGACTTGATCCGGATAGAGACACTCCACCATGCGGACAAACAGAAGACTGAAGCCTACATACTTGACTTGGTTGTGTGGCTTCACTATCTTATCAGCCAAACCAAGACTGGCAATGGAGGCATAAGGTCTCCCATCAAGTCCCCGATACGTTCTCCAACTCAAAAGGGCATGAAGGTCTCGGCACCAGGCAACAAGTCTAATGGCCCATCTTCGGTGCTGACGAAGGAGGACCAAGAAATGCTTCAGGATGTCAGCTTTAGAAAACTGACCCCTGGAATCAGCAAAAGCCAGGAGTTCGACACAGTAAGGTGCAGATTGAATAAACAGAGTAGGTTGACGAGGAGCAGCAGTGCCAGTCAATCACCGGATGCTGGAAGCAAGAAAGAGCGGTTTCCAATTAGAAGGCTGTCTATGCTTCCAGTCATCAATTTTGATATTGATAAGTTAAAGGCACTAGACGTGATTGATAGAGTGGACACACTTAGAAAACTATGATCCGAGCAGAAAAACATCATGGCCACGCTTCTGAGTTCTGAGCATAGATTTCCTTTGGGGATCTGGAGTTGGTCACCAGGTGGCTGCTGTGTAAAGATGAGTTGTAAGAATGGAAGTATTTCTTGTGTGTTCTGATAGCGACGGGCGATCAAGGTTGATTTGTATCATACAATGCAAATTCTATAAGCTACAGAAAAGGACACAGCCTTATAATAATCAAACATCTTATACATCTGTGTCCTGTGTTCAAAGTCTGCCTATTGATTGCACTTTGTAATATACAAGGGTGTTTTCAGAAATGAGCGAAAACAAAGGCAGTTCATGTTGGAAGTTCATAGAAATTCCTCCTACCATTACTTTCAGTCGTAGTTTACAAATAATTACAGGTAAGGCTTAGTTGGGTTTCAAAGACAAGAATTAGCTGGCTTTAAATTTTCATTTTGTAGTACTTGGAATACAATACCTTAATATGCTTGACAATATTACGAATGGAGCACTGAATTAACTTTATCTATAGATTAGTTATGGCCGTGTAAACACTTTATTTGACTGATACAATTTTAGATTACATGAACTATCCGTTCACAATAAATATGCTATCGTTGGTAATCTAAACTAGCAACCGCTTACTTAAAAATACAACATATATGGCACAAGTATATCATATAGGAGGTCTCTCAAGTGCAATCCAGCCAAATTTCCCTTTCCTGTAGTCACTCAAGATCCTGAAAGCTGCTTGGCTAGAATCTCCATTGAACAGTTGCAAGGCAAGCTTCTCAATAAATCTACAATTGAATCACACTCCACGAATGTCAATTAATTTTCCATGATTGGCAAGTTTCGAATAAGTAAACTATATAGTAGTTTACGTACATTTTACCACAGTATCCATCTGCATCTATCTTGTAACGCTTGTAAAGAGCATCTGAACCTATTGGAAATCCAATGTCAGCCATCAGCGAATTGGTGCATGCATGTTAGATGATGAAAGAAAACAACACTTTCAAGTAATTTAGAATTAATAACAATTGATAATCATGAAAGTTTAAAATTGTCGCGGGGAAATGTCTATTACCAGATGAAGGGAAAAATAGATGTATATAAATGATATCCAAGATTGCTAAGGTAAAATACATGTGGCATGAAAGTTCCACAAATATAATGAACAGAAGTTCCTCAGCTGTCATCATTACATGGACTAAACATATGAATACATAATATGAAACATCATTTCCTTCAATAGGGCCTGTTTGTATAGAGGGTAATAGGGGAGAAGGGAAGCACATGTTCGGAAAGTTTTTACGAGGGGAAGGGCTCCCCTCACCCTCTAGGTTCCCCTACAATCAACAGAAATTTCTTCCCTCCCAAGTGGGGGTGAATTAAGGGGAAAAGAATTCCCTTATCTTCCATTCTCTTCTCTCCCTTATTTCCCCCTAGCTTCCTCTACCCCCCAATAAAATCCAAATATGCCCTTAAAGTGGTTCAAATTTTTTTGCCATCAGGATATTAACTAGACTTCTTAAACAGTGGGGGTGGGGGGGTGGGGGGGGGGGGGGGATCAGTGCTCTTAGATTATTATTATTATTATTATTATAAGATTTTGGACCATGGATTCATAAAAAGCTCAACACAAATCATCATTTACTACACATGAAGAGTGGAAACAATTCCATTAAGCTTCATTCCAAGAAATTAAAAAAAATTCCCTTAAGGATATTCTTAACTCCTTATGTATCTCTCTTCTGCTTTTAGTTAGTCATTTTTAGACGAGGATTCAAATCTTCAGATAGTTTCAATTTTTTGTCTAAATTGAAAGCTGATGCTCATTCGTAAGCCTAATTACTGATAATTTTCTCTCTAGAATGTATGCTCAGCTCCTTCAGTTGGCATACTTATTAAAAACCAATTCAAAAGTACACTGTTGTTTATCATTTTAGATATGGTGCGGTACACATTTTAATATTTGAGTTCTTAGATGTTATACGTGAGATTTTTTTCCTTGTGTGTAACTAACTCCATGGTGTTCCCTGATGGCACATGAAGTCGATCAAGAAGCATTGAATATTCTTCAAAAGATAAGTGGCAAGAGTCTATAGCTGCACCATACTGACAAAACTACATGAAGAACTAAGAATGGCCAGCTTCAGTGCATCCATAAGAAGCAGAAGAAACAGGAAAACGAACACAATTGAAGGCATTACCTACTGTAGGAAGCCTTGACAATATCTGGACAAGAATGGCACCTACATCAGCAACATCATATGATCTCTCTCCAATATCATCACAAATGGCAAGCTTGATTGCGGCTGTTTGATCACTGATTCTCATGGGCAGTATACCTGGTGAGTCCAACAACTCAAGATCTCTCCCAAACCGAACCCACCTATTAAAAAATGAATGAATGAAAGAACATCACAGAAATAGTAGTCAAAGGATCAATTACTTATATGCAAATAAAAAATAAAAAAAAGACAGTGAAGAGAATGTACTTCAATTCTCTTGTGACACCTGGTCTAGGAGCTGCTGGGCACATTCGCCTTTTGAGCAGACGATTTATTAGAGAAGATTTTCCGACATTTGGATAGCCAACTATTCCCGCTCGCACCTGCCAATGGCAAAACTGCATTCACTAAATATCAATCAAAACTCCTAAAAATACAATATCTAGTGGAACTAACAGCGTAACAGGAACGAGAGACTGAGAGCACAGCAACTTCATTTTCATCTAAGAAGTTTTCCATCAAATCAAGGTCCCTATGTAACATATACTGACTGAAATGTAAATTTTGCTAAGCACTTCTATATGCATGATAATAACAGTGTATAGTTTCCAGAGATTATTTTGGAGTTTTGAGTGGATAATATGCAGAGTTCACTACTTTAACGCAGAACCAGAAGAGTAGCTGCGCAATCTTTTGGATCTTTTAGTATGATAATATAGAAGCAATGTAATAATTGCATTAGAGAGAAGGAAAAAGAATCACCAGAAAACATGCTAGAATGCTAAATCTCAGCATAAATCCACAATGACAAAATTCTAGTTAATTGGTCAAGCAGATTTGTTTGGGCACATGACCAAGAAAGTATTGCAGCATTGTGTTCATAAATTGTCTCCTGTTCATGGTCACACCTTTCATGTTCTCTCTTTATCATCCCCTTACTTTCATCCATAACTTAGAAAAAAGCAGATTAACTTCAAAGAATAAATATATTTTTGATGCTTCTAGTATATTTTAAAATATTACGGAGGCTAACTTCTCTTTTCTTTGTAATAGGTCACCAATTCATTTATGACTTTTCCACTCTTGTCCCCCCACCCCCCGGGTACAGCTCTAGAAGTTTTTCTTACTGTGAAGGCTAGGTATGTAGGTTATGCCACATCCTAGAACTGTTGTAAACAAAGCAGAAAAAGGTATTCAATACTATTTTGGTTTATTTAGATATTGATAACTCAAATATTTGATAATTCCATATTAGTCACTCAAATCATTGAAATTGCTCATACATCCCTGAAATCCTATAAGGTCTTGCAAATTTGTCCCTAAATGACTAAAATACCCTTCAGCATCTTTTGAGCACAGATGTTTTTGGGGAGAATATAAGCTGAAGGGTATTTTCATCATTGACGGAACCATTCCAACACCCTTAGTATCTAAGGACTAATGAAAATTTTTAAAGATTTGAGGGACTGATATGGAATATTCGAAGATTTGAGGGACTAATATCTAAATAACCCAAACATTTTTTTTCCTTCCAAAATGGATGCAGATTTACTGTCAGATAGTTTTGAGCATTTTCCTATTTCCAAATCCATCTATGGTAAAATGAACAATTGATTTGTATGACAGTCCCACAGAATACATACTGGATATAATATGTTAGTTAAAAATTCAAAAGCATGAGGCAAAGAGCTCAACCCTCGGGTGGTAATCATCTGAGCACTAACAATTAGTTAATGATACTTCTAGTTCTAGGAGTTATAATATAGAAAAGTACTCTGATTTTAAATCCTTTTTGCATCACATAGCCACGAATTTGTACACGAAGGTGCATAAGATATCAGAGTACTTGGAGAAGGCCAAATTTGATTCAACCTCCCCCAACCCACCAAGACATGCCAATACCTTACGCAGACACATTAATGAGCCATGATAACTCATTTCTCTAGTTATACTGTTATATAAAATTAAGGTTATGCGATGTAATGTGGTGTACATACTCTGACATCAAAAAGGCTTTATGAGCTTAAGAGACTGATTGAACTTATTGCTAAACATTCTTAGTAGCTTCCCAAATTTTGGATATGAATAGTGCAGAATTAGGCTATATTTGTGTGCATATGTCAGTCAGACGGATATAGGACATTATAGTTTATGAATTATGAATAGACAGAAGATTTAGTTATACTTTTTATTTTTCCACAATCCTAACCAATAGTCTGTGATGTTGGCACTTGTAGATTCAGGCATGAACCCAACCTAGCAGACATCCACCACGTACAAATCCAATTTGGATAATGACTCAGTAGTTGGACCATGACTGGATCAGACATGGGTTTTGGGTTCGGGGCCTTCTCTCTTTCCTTCTCTCAGAGTAAGTGTAGGATTTTGTCTCTTCCTAAGGAGATTCAATCCCCTTTATCTGGTAACCCCTGCAATGTGGGTGGATATCCTACACTGTAAAGATAATGGCTTGTCAAGGTGGTCATCCGTCTTTATGCAACATGGATAGGAAGCAAACACTTGGTAAATAGCTTTTCTATATCATCAGAATCAAGAAGCAATCTCTTCAATATGTATGAACTTGTGGTCAGAACGGTAACAACCTCATGCTTCCCCTGTGGTTATCTGAATCTAGGTTATACAAGTCAGATTATATACAAGAAAATCATAATATGGACAGACGAAAGAACTAGTGTAGGTAGTTGATTGAAAACATCTCTCAGACACCACAGCATTTTAAGATGAGAAAGAAGAAAAGTATAAGCAGAGGGAGACCGTTTAAATACAATGAAACATAAGTTACCGGTCGAGGAAGAAGGCCTTTAGCTCTACGTTTGACATTGACACCAGAAGCTAACGCTTTTGCAAGTCTTCCCAGTTTCATAGTGCCCTGCAATTAAAAAAAATAAAAATAATTATACAATCTTTGACAAACATGCACTACAACAACAGACAACCAGCTGCAAACATTTTCATGAACGTACCATTCCAAGCTGCCCATTTGCAAAAACAACTCGAACCCCCTGCTTCGCGAAGAAAGTAGCCCACGCATTTCGGTCGTCAGTGGATATCATATCTTCCCTATTCAAAACAAGAATCTTCTTTCGATTTCCAAGCCACAAATCCATCTTATCATGAAACAAACAATTGGACATCAAACTCCAATTTTCAGTTCTCTCTATCACCACGGAAAAAGAAGAAGAAAAGAAAAAAAAAAGGTGTACAGCACGTCACCTTTGGGTGGCTTGTAGCTAGGGGAATCCTAGCATCGCGAACTTCTATGACAACATCCATCAATTTGAGTTGGTTCCTGAGTTCTTTCTCGGTCTTTGCAATATGACCAGGGTACCACTACACTAGTATGAAATTAGTTAGCGCATAGCGACATAGAATGCAATCAAACTTCATAAACCCAAATCACGATATCGAACGGTAGTCACCAAAATCACACCCCTCCTATTATTACCTGCACAGGGCGCAGCGGTCTCGTCCAGTACTGCAAATCCGCGTCAAGGTTTTCCCAAAAGCTCTCCTCTTGCAACGCGTCGGTCGAAACATTAGGAAAGCTAAACCTATCTTTCTGAGTCCAATCTGTTGATGTTCCTCCAGCGACCTGTGTTGGGAGGAAGAAAAACAAAAAAAAAATCTGCATCTTGTCACCACCGAAGCAATCAAAACACCTTCCTTTTTCGCATGGGCAATCGAGGATATGCATAAAAGAGCAATCGTTGACAAGTAACGAAGCAAGAATTGAGCGGAAAAGAAAAGAAAAAAAAAACCCCTAGAAACTTACGGCGTTTGAGGCGAAGCAAGTGGGAGCAGAGCGAACAGAGAGAATGCAGTGGCGGGTAGGTCTAGGGTTTGGAGAGAAGGCGGGTCGATGATGATGATGATGAGGAGGAGGAATAGGAGTTGGAGCTAAAGAAGCCATAGATTTTTGAGGGAAAGAGAGCGGAGAGAAGTGAAGATAAATTTGACAGGGAGGGGAGGAGACAAGTTTTGGGCTTTAGATTGCATAACAATAGGGCCTTTTTTGGGCCATACGTCCTCAAATAACAAGCTGCTTAATGGGGCCTTTCTTGGGCCATGCATCCTCAAATGACAAACTGCTTTTGTGTGTGCTTCCACTGGTACAGCCGTTTCCTCTATTGGGCCGTGCATCTTCAAACAGCATATTACCTTACGGTGAAAATGACTTAAAAATAACAATAATTAAAATAAAAAAAATAAAAAGAAAGGAAATAGATCGTAGAAGCTCTGTGTTTGAATAAACATATACAGGACTACAATACATATTTCATATTGGGAGAGCGGAAAAAATAATAATAATAATAAGCGCACCGGAAGAAAAGAATACCTTGTAAAGTAAAATAAACTATTGGTGGAGTATGATAGGGTCGAGTAAGAATGTTTAGCTTGTACCCGACTCGACGTGTTGATTAAGCGGGTTGATGAGTCAAATATAGGTTACCCTCTTTATTACCCGCTTTTTTTTTAAAAAAATTAAAAGGAATAGGTACGGCTTTGATTTATGCGGTTCGGTGCGTCGGCGCACCAACGATCGGTTCCCATGTACGAGGCGACGTACTATTAACCTCACGCTGAGCTCCCAGGCTCGACGGCTGACTTCATCCGCGTGCTACGACGCCTAACTCTCACGAGGCCTGGTTAATGCGGGAGACAAACGTCCCTCTCCTCGGGTGCCAAAAAGTCAGGACCAGTCACCAACCCACTCCACTTCCTTCTTTTTTACAATAAATAATATTCTCCAGAGGAAGTATAGCAGACTTTGGAGAGGGCCCAGGTCGGTCGGTCTCCCATTTTGGCCAAATTTTCGACGCGAGCTGGTCCTTCTAGAATAGCAGCGATCACTGAAAAAAAAATTTTTTTTTTTCGCAAGGCTCCCTTCTCGGGTCATCGTCAAAAAAATTTGACATTTTGACTTAGATGTCCGAGGGGCATCTTGAAGGTTAATTTTGAGTACCTTAAAAACTAATAAATAAATAAATAAAGGTTTTAAATCTTTGAGTACCCTTTTCTCCCTTCTCACCTGCTCCCATACAGCAAATATATATATATATACCGATCAAACCCACCACAAATTAATCAAACTCTTCAGTCTGATCTTCCCCCAACACCGAAAAAAAAAAAAAAAAAGGAAAGCCAGCCCCAAGCTAGCTAGCTCCATGGCCAACACGCTCTTCTTGCTCTCCTCCCTCCTCCTCACGATCTCAACCGGCCTGGTGATCACTTCAGCCGCCCAAAACCCCGCATTCATCAGATCCCAAAAGCCGATCAACAACGAAACCCCCCGCCACCGGATGCAGCAGAAGCTGAGCCACCTCCGCTTCTACTGGCACGACATCTTCAGCGGCAGCAAACCCACCGCCATGAACATCGTCAGGCCCCCCTCCACCGCCAACTCCACCACCGGCTTCGGCTTCGTCAACATGATCGACGACCCCCTCACGGTGGGCCCCGCCACCGACTCCCGGCTCGTGGGCCGCGCCCAGGGCCTGTACGCTTCGGCGGCGCAGGAGACGGTGGGGCTGATAATGGCGATGAACTTCGTGTTCGTGGAGGGGAAGTACAACGGGAGCACCGTCACGATACTGGGACGGAACGAGGTGATGAAGGGGGTGAGGGAGATGCCGGTGATCGGCGGCAGCGGGCTCTTCAGGTTCGCGAGTGGGTACGTGCAGGCTCGGACCCACGCCCTCGACATGAAGACCGGCGATGCGTGCGTGCAGTACGATTGCTACGTCATGCACTACTAGCTAGAGATCGAGATCATCTGAGCTGAAATTTGATTGGAATATTGATTAATAGTAGTATTGAATAAATAATTTGCTGTTTGTCGCTTCGAGTTACGCTGAGTAGCAGGGCAAGCGTTCAGTGGATCTGTAGTACAAGGGATCAGAGCTTTGAATCAGTAGAAACTAACAGAGAGAGAGAGAGAGAGTCTCTAATTCTCACTCTCTCCTCGTGCGTTGATCCTCTTCAGTTTTACCAAATTTACATATATAGTACAATCGCCCATTTAAATTTATAATCCTGCTATTTGGCTCGCAGTCTAACCGCGAGCCAAATTTTTTTCCGTTAAATTTATAAGTAGATTTACCTGTTTTAAGGGGGGAATTGCAAAGTTGAGCGGAGGGGGTTGTCCAATCAAACAGCGTATAATTTGATTAAAAAGAACCAATACTTTAGACCCGGCCGGGGGCCTCATAATTTCAGTGCAATATTGCAAAATAATAGATTGTCGAAAACGACCAGCGTGCTTTGCGAAAGCTAATCCAGATCTACACAACTACATCTCTTCCTTCTTAATTAATAGGGCAAAATGATTTTCCTCATCAATAGGAAATAACTCCGAGAATAAAAATATCCAAACACAGGAAACTAAAGAAACAACACAAGAATAGACCATATATAAAGACAACAGATTTATGTGATTTAGTAATCACCTACGTCCACGAGGGAGATCCCTGTCTTCTTTATTCCTCTAGATTACAGATATTTATTCTTTTTTGTGTTACTCAATGAGAAACCATCTCTCAATCTCACATAAAGATCCTCCCAAATTATCTCCTCTCTTTTCTAAATTTGGCTTAGATACGAACCCTTCGTTGAGAAGACATATATTTATAAGGTTAAACCAGAATACAAAAATCAAATTGGACTTCTAATCCGAACATGTTTCCAAAAATACAAAACAACCCAAAACGGTAGGTGCGATGCTTAATCCTAAAGAGATCGATTCTATTGGGCAAGTGGCTTTGCTCTTGTTCGTTCACAAGCCCCTGTTTCTTATCTTATCTTGCAGAGATGAAACCCCTCATCATCAAAAGGAAGGAGAACAAATTAAGCCCATCCCCTTCACTCATCCAATTCGTCATTTATGCTTCATCAGGGATCATGATAATCTTTGAGTGGTGTGAAAGTTGAAATAAATGCAATCACATAAAGTATGACGATGACTGACTTTAATATAATATAGATTGTCTTAAACATAAGTATAATTGGTATTGTAGAGTAAAAAAGTAGAGCCATTAATGTCTTTGGTTGAACTTTATCACTCAAATATTTTGCTAACACGTAACACTCCAGAATTCACCTCTCGAGAAGATAAAATTGAGGAATAACAACCCCCACCCCCCAGCCCCCATTCAAAAATCCGTGAGTGCCCGAGTGTTAGATCTAAAACTGAGATCTAACCCATAATACCATGATTAATTCAAAGAGATTAAAACAACAATGAACACGAAAGATATACCTGAATCCATTGCACGAATTTAAATTAGGGGTTTTTGATGATCTTCTAATCTTGAGGGACTCTCTAGCCGAATTTCTCTCTAGATGGGGTGAAGAGAATTAGAGAATGTAACCCCTAGATTAGGGACCATAACCCCTTATTTATAGTTGTTGTTCTTTTATAATTTGACCTATCATCAAATTATAATTACAACTTAGGTATCCGCACATTTAGCCCATGATTTATTTAAATACTCATTAACCCAAATTTATTGATCACTTTATGCGGGTTAACCTTAAGGATAGAATTATACACTAATGTAATATATATGCCCATAATTAGATTTAATCCAACAATCACCCACTTGGGTACTATATGTTTCATAAAAAATGTGTACAAGCTTATGAGCTCAGTGTAGGCTGTCTAAAAATCACAATGGATAGCTGATCCCCACGGATTAAGATAGAGATTACAAGGCAATTGTTCCTTCAAATCAAGAAGCAAAATTCATCCTTACAATCAAAACACAAGAAATTTCTAAATCATTGCATCCGCAGCTTTATAATCGCTGCAAATATGGCCTCATGTTTGAGATGATTGATCTTGATGGCTGCGACAACAACATGACTAATATTATATTAGCAACTATTAGAGATGTTGATGAGCAGTGTAATGATTTCAGAAATAAAAGGTTGGACTTAGTTGGTGAGTTGTTTGGTAGAGAGCTGTGGACAAATATTCACTGATTCCCATCAAGTTCCAACAATGAAAGCTACAATTAGATAGCTTTCATGCCAACAAACAAAAGCTGCAAATAGAGGACTTTTCACATAAAGCGAGAAGAGTTACAATTCGACGACACTTCCGACAACTGATAAAAACTCCATTCGGCAGTCTTCACTATATACAGTGGAAGTTACAATCGGACGACTTTCACATCCCACAACAGCTAAAGCGAGGATTACCGAACGACGGTCCTTGCAACGCCTTTCAGAAGAAGCTACAAGTCAACCAACTTCTTCTAAAATGCGGAATTCACATTCGCGTTACAATTCTAGAAATGCAGGTGTAGGCGTCAAAAAATGCTCAAAGATATCCAAATACCACTCAAAATGATATGAAAAGACAATTTACATGTCATCAAACAACACATGTTGGCGCGGCAGGACATGCTGCCGCGGCCAAGGCGCTGCAAGACATGCTGTCGCGGCAAAGGCGCGGCAGGACATAGTGCCGCGGCCAAAGCGCGACAGCCAACAGTGCCGCGGCTATTATAGAGGGGTTCTGTGGCGGTTACGAGGCAGTTATGTGATAGTTTTTGAAGTCCACGTGGCGACATATCAGAAATAGAACGTGTGCTGACGTGGACAAACAGTTAAAACCACATAAAAAGTGGTTAAAGATCGTGGGAGGACGGTTTCAAACACGATGAAAACGTGCTGGTAACCGCCTCTTTGGCCGCGGCAGCCTATACTGCCGCGCCAACAGCCGCGACAGAGACGACTGCCGCGCCAACAGCCGTGACAGAGACAACTGTCGCGCCTAAAAAGGGAACTTCTTCAACCGCGACACCTCTAGCTGCCGCGCCCAAAGGAAGAGTTGCTGATCGGTTATTTTCTTCAGTTATCGTCCAAAGAGGCTATAAATACCCCTCTAGACACGAAATAAAGGGGATTTCCAAGAGAGAACATCGGAGGGGATCCCAAGAGAGCAGATTGGAGCAAGAGAGTCTTCATTCTTCACAAACATCATCAAGAAGCTTTAGGCAATTCCTAGAGATCTAAGCTCTGACTTGATCTTTAGAAGAGTGAACATCTTACATTGATAAGATATTCGCTTTAAATTCTTACTTCGATAAACAAAGAAAGAATCCCCAAAACCTTCACGGTTCAATCAGAATCTGTGAATCGGTGGTCCACGGGCTAACGCACCCCCGGCACAGGCAAAGATCCCACGCAAGCAGCGATCCAAACAACGATCCTGCGTTTGTTTCTAAAAAGTTGTAATCTTCATTTTTGTTGTGTAAAAGGAGTCTTATAAAAAGGCTACCTCTTTTGAATTTGTTGTAATCGACCGAAGATATAATGAATTCCACAGCGAAACCAACTTTTGACGAAAACAAACTGGCGACCACAGTGGGAGCCAACGGTCTCGCTGCCGAGACCGTCGTGTTGCAGCCGATCAAGATTCCAGTTGAATCCACGGTCGAGTACGAGTTTGACCAAATCAAGTTTGAGGAATATCTCTCATCGTCCTCTTCAAGATCTTCATTGTCTCGCAACTACAAGTGGATCTCATCATTGAAGAAGGCTCACACACCAAAGAAGGTTAAATGTGAAGACTCTCACCCAATTGTTGTCGAGGCCTCCCCTCGCAACATTATCCTGGCGACCCTCAAAGCCGGAAGCTCTGCTCACGGTGATTTCTCCTCAATTGAGGAATCATTCAATCGAAATTTGCTGGCACTGACAAAAAGAGCTCGTCAGAGACAGCGTCAACGCCGCGCTTGCCAAATGGCTAAGGCCTTGGAACAAACCGACGGGGTTCGTTATCACGCGGACCTAGAGTCGAGGAGGCATCGAGTGGTTCAGTTGTCTCAACAAACAATTACTCATGTCTCTGTTAAACTAACGACGGATGAATGGACTCTTGTCAAAAGGGTTCGTTCAACTCTCAAAGAACGTATACGAAAGCGCTGTGCAAATGCCGCTCATGCCCGTGCTCTTTTGCAACAAAGACAAGAAGAGAAGGAGGGAATGGTGTCTAAAAAATCACCAAAAACTAGCAAAGTATGGATCCCCAAATCCAAACTCGTACGAACATTGGATCTGCAGAACACAACCTTTGACCGCGGCAGTCTTCACTGCCGCGGTGCTTCCTTCAACCGCGACAGCTTATACTGTCGCGGCGGCTCCTTCAACCGCGACAGTCCCCGTTGCCGCGGCACAATGTTCAACCGCGACACCAATCATTGCCGCGTCCAAAAGAAGTTTCACAAGAGTATTCCTTCGACTCCGTTGACATCCGTTCCTGGTTCATCTACTACAATCACTTCTGATATGTTACCAGTGAATCCATGGGTCAGTCCTGACTTGTCAATGGTGGATCGCCTTGGTCTTTTACCTGATGATCGAGGTAGAATTCCAGTTAAAGAACGTTTGAGTCCGGTGAATGAACCCCAAATAGATTATTATACTGGAGGTCGTAAGTATCCTACTATCAAGTCAAAGCAATTCCAAGTTGGGAAAATTTTAATTTCCACCCGCTTGGAGACTTGTAATAAAACTCAGGAGCCCGTTAAGACTCCACACCAGCAAGAGGGTGGTTCTAAACGTGTGACTCCTGACATGACCTTGGATCAATCGAATGCAACAATAAATTGTCCTGAGGATGCCAACAAGGCTTTACACCCCAAGAAGAAAACGTGTTCGTCAAAAGACATCGTTATACCTGGGGGATCATACCAACAGACGATAGGATTTTCTGGCAATCATACCGATGAATCATACTATCAAGCTGGGGGTATGAACAAAACTCGAAAGAGAATTATTCGAGAAATAAGCTCTCGTTGTTCCTGTGCACGTCTTATTGGAGCAGCACTATCAGAATGTGGCTGTTTCAAACAAGGAATCATCCCACAAAGAACCTCAGCGTTCTCGAAACTTTTCACCAAAATGTCGAAGTCCAAACCGAGACATTTCCATAAGAAAAGATCAGCTGTCCAAAATGACGAATTCCCTGAAGTCACCATCAACATGACTGATAAAGGAAAATCTCAGCGGCATTCAAGTGAATCAAATCCCGACTTTTCACCGAGAAGAAAAGTCAACTCAAGTATTGCTCAACGGATGTCTCGACTCCAGTCAAGAGTCAGCATACGTAGGGACTACAAGGGAATACATGAAGGAATGTCCTCGGAGGATGAGCTCTCAGACACTTGTTCTGCAATCGCTTCGGATGATACAATATCTAGCACAAGACAAATCAGAGAAGTGTTCACAATCACTGCTGATCAGTTTGCTCAAATACTTCAGGAAGCTCTAGCCAAACAACGTGAAGAAATTAGAGCTGAAATGAAGACAGAGATGGAGTCGGCTATCCAACAAATGAAAGAATTGTTAGCTCAACGACCTCAACCTCTTGAGTCCAACCAACGAGCTGAATCCAGCCGTCATGCTCAAAATGTCATAGACGACAGTGATCCAGAAGTTGATGAAGTCATCTTGGCTGATACACCTCCCAATAGCAATAACGCTGGGGGTGGTTTAACGGATTCTCCCAACAATGACATTGGAGGTGGTTCGATGGCGCCTCTTACAGGGGGTGATCAAACTCATTCTCCTCGATGTCCTTTGAATGAAGATGATGATGAGAGAATGAAAGAGCTTGAAAACAAAATCAATACTTTGATGACGGCTCAAGAGGTGAAGAAGACGGGTATTCCATGTCCCTATCCAAGAGAATGGGATTCAATTCCATACCCGACAAAATTCAATCTAATTAACTTCACACCATTTGAAGGAAAGAGCTCGCCTACTCAGCACTTGATTTATTTCAAGTCTCATTTGGGCATGATATCTGGAAACAAGGCTTTAATGGTCCGGTCATTCGTTGGCACCCTTCGTGGACCCGCCTTCGATTGGTATCGACGTCTCAAACCAGAGAGCATCAATTACTGGGATGACATGGAAAGTTTGTTCCTCAGTAATTTCTTCGATGATGATACCGAAGTGTCAATCGGAACCCTTTTGGATGAAAAGCAAAATGACGGAGAGTCGGTCGATAATTTTATCAAACGCTTCCGTAACAAGGCAATGAATTGCAGAGATCCTGTCACAGAGGAGTTCATCCTGCAGACATGCCACAACAATCTTTCCATCGACGTCTTGGAAGCCCTGGGGGTCGTACCTTCAACCACTTGGAAAGATTTGAAAATGCGCGGTGAACAAGCTGAACACTTTCTTAAAAGAAAGAAAGCGGAGAGGAGCCAACCGACGACATCTGCAATCGCTGGGAATGCGACTCCCGATCCGAGGTTCCAAAAAGAATATTCTTTCGAAGATGATGAAGCTCCAGCCATCTTGAAATACCTCCTCGCCAATGATAAAATTGAACTGCCGCCTATCAAAGATCAAGAAGGTGCTAAGATGATTACGGATCCAAACTACTGTGCATACCACAGAAGGGTTCTTCATCCCACCGAGATTTGCTTTGGACTCAAGAACAAGATCCAAGCCTTAATTGACTCTGGTGTCATAACGGCGAAACAAGCCAAATAAAGAAGACATCTACTCCATTGGGTACACGAGTATAAACTGTTCCCCCAAACTCCGAAGAGTATACGAGTATAAACTGCTTCTCTATGAACTCCGAAGAGTATACGAGTATAAACTGCTTCTCTATGAACTCCGAAGAGTATACGAGTATAAACTGCTTCTCCATGCACTCCAAAGAGTATACGAGTATAAACTGCTTCTCGGTCATCCAACTAAATACAATGTTAAACCCGGCCTCACAAAGGAAGCTGGGGGTGGATGATTTATGTAACGGGAAGTTCCTAGATAATCTTATATTCTTAAGGATAACCCGAACATACGACTGATGATAACGTATTCCTCGTTATACCTAGTTTTGCAAAGAAAGCTGGGGGTCGATAATTCATATGACGGGAAGTTCCCAGAAGAATGTTAAACATAATATTTTTAGGGATAACCCGATTATTATGAACAAAATGATAAACACTTAACTTCTCTTATGATTTCCGAACATTCTTTTGCTGAGATGAGATTCGATCACTTCATTAGATCGATTTGCCCTCACAAAACTCTCATTGGTGTGTGACGACTCATAGTCTCCCACCACAGAATCCCCCACCGATCAGATTAATTGAAGGTGGGGCCACCAAATTTTTTTTTCATTCAAACTTCCGCTATATTCATGCACTCAACACTTTCATGGTTAGAGTCCGGATATAATGCTTAGAATTTTGATCGGTCGATCCTTGACGAATTGTCAAACCCCTTCGTGTTAAGTCTTTATCACTTGACACCGAAAAATCCACCGAGTGATTGGTACGAGTCAGCACTCCCACTGTGATTTGATTGAGTCCACACTCCCGTTATGATTTGTACTCCCACTGCCCCATTTGGTCAAACCTTTAAACAGTTAGGACCAAAACCAAAATCC
>BQKN01000630.1:60443-127952 GCA_022839385.1 Asparagus kiusianus
AAAAAAGATTTTAGTATTTAGAAATTTACAACACGAGCATAGGTACATCGAGCGAAATAATCCAAACAAGGAAACGCTCATGTATATATCTTGTATCTCAAATTGTAAATCTCTAAACACTAAATCCGAGTTCTAGTACAGGAACAATAATAAAAGAAGTACAACTCATCTCAGAACATAAATATAGTGTCATGTCATGTCCCACAAAAGTATCATAACATATTCTACGTAAGTGTCATGTCATAACTCATGTGAAATGTCACCTACAGGGTTAAGAAAAATGTCCATTTCATAGTCTAGATATAGTGATTTCCCATTATATGGAACAAATAGGTAAATGTCCAACACGAGGACCGAAATGGATTATAGTCCAACACGAGGACTTCTATGGTTTATAGTCCAACACGAGGACTGTGCAACTGAGCAAATATCACCTGGAAAGATTCTACTTATACAAATTTCACACTTGACTCGGCGTGCGAATATAAACTAGCACCCTCAGGTCATCTATCATGCATAGATACCTAGTAAGACTGAAAACTAATGCCAGATGATCGAGGTAACCGCCCGAACAAGAAGTAAAATATCACAGAAAAATTACTGTGCTCAAAACTATGCGGCGGTCGACCGCCACGGTCGACCGCACTCGGAGCAGGACCTCACTGCTCAGCAGAAATCTTCACGGTCGACCGCTACAGCATCGCGGTCGACCGCCAAGACATCACGGTTGACCGCGCAGAGGGCAGACGTGCTCTGCCCTTCTGCGCACCCAGCGGTCGACCGCCGCAGTCGACCGCGAGGCAGACAGAAGCCCAGATCTGGGTTTCTGTCAGCTTCAAAACCTGTAAACATTCTCTGTTAACAAAGTTTAACATTTCTAATATATCATATAGCAGCAAACAACGAATTTAAACCTTTAAAATTCATCACCAAGATTCCAGATATATATATGCATGATTTAAACAAAAGAAAACATAGGTGTATAACAGTGAAAAACTGGTTTTTTTTACTTATGCTAAAACGTTTTCAGATCTAGATCTCATTAGTTAAAAAAATCCTTTGGTGAGCTCTTAAAATCTGAAATACATGATTCTCATATCATATGTCATAAAGATCTATTATCTCTACATAAAATACAATTTAGGCCCAAAGAATCCAGATTTAAACTCAAATAAAGTATGAAAACAAAAAGGGGAGAAGTTGGACGAGATGCTACTCGCCTCTGATGAGAACCAAGCTCCTAGATCTGCAGGAGGGTGATCCCCTTCGCTGAAATCCAACAAAACCCGCTGAAAATCCTTTGAAACTACTCCAAAATCACCAAAAACGAAAATTTAGGGTTTGAGGGGGAAGAGGGGCCTAGGGTTCTGATTTCAGATCAAAGAGGGGCTCTCTCGGGTATAGAAGAATATATACTAACCCCTCAACCCTACCCGAAACCCATTAAGACCCAAATCTGAGGAAAATAACCTTCCTATTGTGAGGTCGACCGTCGTGATCGACCACCACGGTCGACCGCACAATAGAAAAGAATTTCCTGAGTGCCCGACTGCTGTGCGGTCGACCGCTACGGTCGACCGCGCAGCAGAAAAATGTCTGCTGCTAGATAAAAAATATGCTGGTCATTTCACTTGATTCCTCTCACATAGAAACACTTGTGGGGTTCCCAAACACTTGGGATCACATTCATCTGATATATATATATATATATATATATGATTATTTATCACAAGAGAATTACTTATTATTAATAATTCATATATATTCATTATGAAAATTTTGAGGTTTTACAAAAATTGATGCTTTTGCTCATATAACCTCGTTTGTCTCCTTTGAGAGGCATCCAGGAAGAGTTGACATCCTCTTTCGAGGGGATTGACGCTATAAAACACATATCTTGTTTAATCAAGACATGTACCACAGCCGAGATACGAGTTTTCCTCGAACTGGTGGCTTTTCGAAGCCAACGACCACTGCTCCGTTACCATGACAGCACGTGCTACCGCGGCTAAGCACGTGCTGCCACGGCTAAGCACGTGTTGCCGCGGCTAAGAACGACAGCAAACACTACCACGGTAACGCACGGTAGTAAACACTGCCGCAGTTACTTAGAGTAGTGAGTTTTGCTCTTTTAGCCTCTCCTTCGTCCAATTGTGTCCAATTTTGTTTGTAGTCCACTTCCCTTCTGTAGTCTTTTCTGATAGAGAAGATCCTGGTCAGAGTGGTAACCTCCATGCTTCTTTCAACAGTGATTTCCTTATCAGGAAGCCCATCAGTTTAATGAGGGTTGTGATGATAGTATTCCTGAACTGGTTTGTGAAGGAAGTCGTCGTACATTGCGCCAACTGTTGACCGACTCGCCTTTAACCCTAATTCGAGACTCCACCGAGCCGTTAAAGAAACTTAATTATTTGTTTGGGGATTCATTTAAAGATCCGGATAACCTTTGCTGTGGTCCCGAAGCTTGGTTGAATGAGCATGAAGGGGATTTTCTGTTCCTTCCTCCGTTCCCTCGACACTACTCGATTCTACAATTAAGGAATTTAACCGTTTCGAGGAAGATGTTATGGCACTTGATAGATGACCATGAACGCATCCATTATGGGTTCGTTGGTAAGGATATTAGTGCTCTTGGCTCTAGTGGTCGGTACACTATTCGTGGTCTTCACCCAGGGGTACTTGGACCGGATAGTGGACCTCATAATGAATTGATGATAAAGGCTAACACGATAAAGAATCGGCTGGCTCGGATCGGTAGAGAGTTCCCCCTCCCAAAGTTCAGATGTTATGGATGGGTCCACTCGCTCCCAGACAAATGGTGGTCTAGGATGACCAACTACGTACTCAATTGTTGGGGTCAAGAGTTAGCGAACTTAGGATTAGACATCCCAATCCGAGCTAGCATGTATGGTCTCCCCATAAGCGTAGATCACTTTCTCATTCTATTCGAGTCTTATAATCTGGATACCAATACATTCTTTACCAAGTACGGGGAATTAGGACTTCCGCTCCATGAAATGATGAAAGTGTCAGGATTGCCAGTGGGGAACACTCCTTACCAAGAATATTTTCCCACCAATCGTCAGCTTATGAGGATAAAGAAGGCTGGTTCTGTTGCTTACGACATTCTCTGGGAATTAACTTGTCATTATCAAACAGTAATAGCCAGGATCGATGTAAAGAGTAAGAAGGCAGCTCAAGTCAGTCCAAAGCAGTTCGCCGATTACTTGTTCTAGAATCTCGAAAGCTCAACTGGTGAAACTGTTCGCGAATCACCTACCCTGACTCCTTCTGATGTTAACAAATTAATCACGAAGATCAATGCTCAATCTTATATGACCAGATCATCCGAAGGTGGTTTTCCGAGGGGGACAAAATTCAGAACTTTCTTGTGGCAAGCCACAAAGAGGATGAAACCTGAGACCCTCCTCTCCGGCTATTTGGCTATATGGTTAAAGAGGTGTGTAGTGCCGCATCAATCTTCAGATGATCTTCCTCTCGAGGTTCTCTTTCCAGCTGTCCAATTAGCCGTCGGAGGTAGATTATTTTTACTCTCTGCCATGATTGCTGACATTCATAGCGGTCTGCGCAACTTAGCCAACACTTTTACAAAAGTGGATGCTCAGCCTTCGAGTAAAATTCCCATGTCAAGGGTTGAACTACCATACACATATTTAATGGCGTGGTTGGTCCTCCACCGAACTGACATGATATCAGCTCCCGACGTATCCGATCCAGAAATTCCTCTGCTGTAGCTTTTAGGAGGATGTAAGTGATTGAATCATTCCCGACAATAGCCTGACAGGGTGAGGCAGTTCAGGAATGCTAAGTGTTGGGAATTTTATAAATGTTTCCCCTGATTTTCTGGTGTGTATAGCGGCACACTTGTTGATGAGGAGATGCCCGGGACTAATAGGACCTCTCTCAATATAGGTAGCTTTCATTGGCTCATGAACATCCGACCAGGTTACAATGTTTTTTGGTCGAGGAATATCTGTAGAATCGAGCCTTATCTTCCTTGCCGATTTGCACGGCACTTCGGCTACGATCAATTATATATCGGCAACCCTAATAGGTGGCTACCGACATGTGAAGGTCTTATCGATGGGCTGCGAGCCTGGTTCTGGAATGTTATCGGCTGTACTGAGCTCAATTTAGCTTACCTATCGCTGAGCCTGATCTTCATACGACTTTTCTCTACTACCGATGGATTTTAGCCGCCAACGCGCCCGTTACGAAGAAGAAGATTTCTATACTAGAAGCAGAAGCTGTGGTCCGAAGAGTTATACATTCTAGGAGGGGAAAAGGACCCACTACCTCTTCTCGTAAAGGAAAGCAGATAGCTGATTTAGAGGAGAGTGACGAATTTGAAACTTCTAGTGAGGATGATGAGACCGAAGATGAAGCAGAGGCTGACATTCCTCTTTCTCCTGTAGCCCATAGAACTCGTCGGGCTTCTTCACCCCAATCACCAGGTGCTCTTTCAAAAGGTATACAAATAAGGGAAAAGAATATTCCGTTATCATCTTCCAACAAGATGACTGTCAGATGGCCAGTGCGGGACGAAGAGGAAGAAGAAGAGGAAGAAGATGTCACCCCGCTCATTAGCAGAAAGAGATCCCGATCTCCTGCTTCTTCCGAGGCTCAACCCCGCCCTGCTCAAGGAACTAAACTACGCACAAAATTTCATCACGAAAGCTCTGAAGTTCCGAGAGATACTCGCTAGTCAAAGAGAATTAAGAAGACTGCCCACCGACAACGCAAACTCCCCCCTCTATTCGAAGAGGAGTTTACCCAAGATCTTCCGGTTGACGAGGGAGGTAAAATCTCATTCTTATCTCTTTTTCACTATCTTATCTTCGAATATAGAATCTTATTTATTCTTTTGCTATTGCAGTTGAGCCGGAAGAAGAAGGAGAAATTATGCCCGAGCCTTCTTCTCCTGGTTTAATGGATGTTGATGAATCAAGCTTCACTCAACAAGTACACAGAGCGATGAGTGAAGAACCCATCAGTATGGACACCACCGCTCCTCCAGTTACCGCATCTACCTCGCCAACCACTGAGACATGTACAAATGCTTTCTCATTTGGAGGGCACTTTTAGGAAATAAATGAATCGGAACATGTTCCTCTTCTACTAACTTGTGCGCTTTATCTTCTTTTAGTTAAACTAAAGGAGGTTGGTGCGAGTAGTAGCGTTGCTGATCCCGCAACTATTATTGAAGGTAACCTTAGTTTTATTTGCTTTGATTCCTTCATACTCTTATATATGTACTGACGGGTCTTTCTGTTTAATAGATATTCCTGCCAATGAGCTAGGAGACCAAGAAATTACTCATGATGTGGAGATTGGAGACTTCAATGAACATGATTTCAATCTCGATATTTCTGAAGATGACCATCAGCGCATTTTCGATTTGCTGTCAAATCAAGATCTGGCTGCTACCGCAGGACCAACTACTATAGTTGGTTCTATTAAAGTAGGCACATCAGAGGGTATGTACTTTCGAACTTAGGTCTTCAATTAAGCTCTTATTTCTTATTTTAATGACTAAATAAGAACTTTAGACGTAGGACCAATGAATGAAGTTGATGCGTCTACTAACTTTAGACATAGGTTTCCTGCTTTTGACAGGTCCCCCGACTGAAGTCGAACCGTCAGCTATTGTTCCTCCGACTTCTAACACTGTTGAAACTGAGCCTGTTGCAATTTCTGATCCGACTCCAGTTGTTCATGAAGTTGGAGTGTCGAAGGCTACCGTGGAAGAGCAACTTACTACAACTTCTGCTCAACTAGGTACGTCTCGTCTTTAATGTGTTTCGTAGTTGGATTCATACTTGTGGAGCGTTTATTCATCTTTTTCTTGTTTATAGAACTTGTTTCTCAAGGATTTGTCGATCTAGACCCGAAGCCGTTGGAAGCTTCAAGTGAACAACCGTCTGATGGAGTGAGTCAACCAACAAGCGTTATTCTTGAATAAATCCCGGTTGTTGTAGAGCCTGCTACAGCATCGGCAAGCCAAGGTAACCTAGTTGTGAAGTCTTCCAGTGAATTTGATATGTTTCCGTTCGTTGCTATGTGTGAGCGTATATACCTTATACTTATTCTATTTGTTCTCTCTGCAGCTCCTTCATCCTTATCTGATCGTATCCAAGCTTTATTGGTAGATGAAGATCCAGACAGAGCTGTTGTTTGTTCTGATCTTCAGGGCTTTATCTTTTACTTGAATACTATTGTCGATCGAGTTATCCTCAAAGGATCCCCTTTTGAGAGTTTTAAAAGATCTCTCGATCGCCATATCTTAGGAATTAGAGAAGACGGATACGCCGAGTTGGCCGACTCGATCGAAGCTTATTTAATCGACCTCAAACAAAACGTCGAACATTTGCGGAATCTTCGTACTAATGGCGTGTCTTCTTATGTTGCTTCTCAAATGGATTTAAGACTACAAGTTTGACGTGATTCTCGGACGTCGGCTAAATCCGAACTTCAAAAGTTAAGGACCCGTGTTAGTCAAATCAGGGTAAGTATCGCCAAGAAGGCTCAAGCCAAGGTTGATTTGCATCGGGATTTAGAATTGGGTCGAGCCGAGATTGCCCGCTTGAAGGAACAACTCATGAAGGCCGAAGATGCTCAGGAAGCTTTAGAATCTGATCTAGAAGCCTTGATTTGAACCGAGTCCAATTTATTCCAGCAGCTGAATCTTCAGGGCCAGATACTCGCTGAAAATGAGCAAGAGGTCATCAAGCTTCAAAATATTGATGAAGGAAATTTCAAAGCTAGCTTGATAGCTGAACTCGAATAGGCTTATGCGATAGAGCTCTCGAAACTTGAAGATCAAATTCATCATTATAAACTTTTATAATTTGAGAACATATTTTTTGTAGCTTTGTTTGAACGCTTTTGGTCAATATAGTGAACTCTTTTGCTCATTGAGATTTTATTATGATTACTCATTCTTATTTAGAATAAATAACCATAATACTTATAGGATTTTTGGCAAATCCTCAGCCATCAACGGATTTGATATGCCTTTACCGACTACCGTTTGAATCGGGCAGTTGGGCTAAAGACACTGCCAATGCTGCTAATACGTCTGCATATGCATTTTAGAGACTTGGAACGTATTCAATAAAGAATTCTTCAAATGAGCTTGCCACCTCGATGGCTACCTGATGGTATGGAATCAGATCCTGATTTCTGACTTCGTAGTCTCCTCGTATCTGATTAACTACCAATTGAGAATCACCAAAAGCTTCAAGGTATTCGATCCCCAACTCTTTAGCAAAATTAAGTCCAATTATTAATGCATTGTACTCGGCCATATTATTAGAGCATGGTTCGGTCAATGAGTATGCTCTAGGTAAGACATGCTTTTTCGGGGAAACTAAAACGACCCCCACTCCTGAGAAAATTTGAGAAAATTTTAGAACATCCAGGTGTGATCGCCACATTGGTTGCCCATGAAGTCCCATCAAAGTATAATTGCCAAACTCATTGATGTGAGATGGTATTAACTTCGTGAGTTTCATCCGGTAGATCGTCGTACAACTCGGCTATATCTTTTGTGGGGTTTTCCGCCAAAAGATCGCAAATAGCTTGTCCCTTAACTGATTTTTGTTGCTTGAAGTACAAATCATATTGCGATAAGAGTAAAGCCCACCTGGCTAAACGCCAATTCATGGAGGCCGGTTGGATCATGAATACTCAGATTGGGTTTATGTTGGAAATGACATAAATTGTCTGTCCAACTAAGTAATGTCGCATTTTTTTGGATTGTGAATACCAAGGTGAGGCATTCTTTCTCGATCATCGGATAACTAGACTCAGCTCCTACCAATGTACGACTCAAATAATACACAGCTTGTTCGTGACCGTTATCGTCGTCTTGTGCGAGTAATGCACTTAACGAATGGCTCGTCGCTTTGACATAAATCAAAAACGGCCTGCCCGATTTCGATGCAATGAGAATAGGTGGATTCTCTAGATATGTTTTAATATCTTCGAACGCCTTTTGACATGCTTCATCCTAAATGAACGGCACGCCTTTCTTCGTGAGCTTGGAGAACGGTTGATATTTTTCGGATAGGTTTAATATAAACCAACGGATATATGCCAATCGACCTTGCAGCCCTCCGAGTTCTTTAAGATTTCTCAGGGGTTGCAGTTCATGTATCGCTTTCACCTTATCAGGATCGATATGAATACCTTTTGTAGTGACGATGAACCCAAGAAATTTACCACTGGACATTCCAAGGAAGGACTTAGTCGGGTTCATTTTCAGTTGATGACTTCTCATAAAAGTGAACATCATCTTCAAATCGTTAATGTGGTCATTTTTATCACGGCTTTTAACGACTAGGTCATCAACGTAGCATTCAACGGTCTTCCGAAGGTGCTCTTGAAAGATCTTCGTCATTGCTCGTTGGTACGTGGCTCCAGTGTTTTTTAAACCGAATGGCATAACAGTGTAACAGAAGACACCCAGGGGTGTTCTGAATGTAGTATGCTTTTCATCGTCTGGGTGCATCTTGATCTGATTATATCTAGAAAATCCATCCATAAATGACATTCTCTCGAACCCGCACGTGTTATCAATAATAACATCCGTAATTGGTAGAGGAAAGTCATCTTTAGGACAGGCGCTGTTCAAATCTCTAAAATCAATGCAGATTCTGATCTTTCTATTCTTTTTGAGGACTGGAACGATGTTAGCTAACCAATCAGGATGTTGTTCTTCCCTGACGAAACCTGAATCAATCAGTTTCTTAACTTCAGCTTCTATCACCTCGATAATCTGTGGACGAAACCATCTTTGTTGTTGTTTGACGGGTTTGACATCCGATTTAATATTAAGTCTATGCATCGCCACATTCGGATCAAGTCCCAGCATATCTTCATAATTCCAAGCGAATACGTCGATATATTCTCTGACGAGGGTAATCAATTCTTTCTTCTCGTCTGCCGGAAGATCGCCACTGATAAATATGGGTTTCGGATTGATTTCATCACCCATATTAATCTGGACTACTTTATCCTTAGTAGGAGGTTCCCTTTGTTCGAATCGATCGCCATATTGGATATTCATGTAATGTATCCAGGGATCTTCCCAAGTAGGTAACTGATCATCTCCTTCTGTTATGGACGGATCCACTGTCGCCATGTTAGACATCAGGGTTTTGAATCTTTCTCTAATGCTTACATCAGAATCCCAGGTTGAAGCATCGGATGAATGCCCACTCTTATTTATTAGCTGGCTAATGATCTACTGGCGATTTTCATCATCAGATGAAGAAATATAACCTAGACCCCTTCTATGACTATAATAATTATCAGGTCTTCCTTTCGGTACATAGGTAGGATGGGGTGGAACCCTGGCTCCTTGACCAAAATGGAGACCTTCACCGAGTGCTAGGTTATATCCTTGCTTTTTCATGTAATCATTTGCTTGTGAACTATACCTAGAGAAATATTGTCCAGGTCCTTCATCATTTGAGTTGGTATCCAAGAAGAGATCAGGGGTTGGGGATGGTTTTCCCCTTCCAAAGATTATTTCTTTTTCACCCCCTGTCTTTGCAGGTAGGATTACAGTCGTTCCGACTGAACCTTGAAGATATTTCGTTGTCGTGCAGGACGAACGGAGTGGCATGTGTAAGTCTAGGTTATCATATAGTTTGTGCAATACATCATCGAGACAACACGAGTACTCTAAATCATCATTTATTATTTCATCAGCAAGTTGCCAGTTATAACTTTCGTCCGACAAATTACCACCGTCAAGATCGATTACAAGAGGTGCAATGTCATTCAACACAAGACCTTAACTATAATCGAGCCCAGCCTCGGTATCAGCTTCTTCTCTGCTGTCCGTGCTATGGGCCTATGGTTCAGTATCGGATTCGGCACCATAGAGAAGGGAGTCAGTAAAGTAATTTTCTAACCCCTTGAATGGTTGCTTATCCGCGACCACCGTCTTGACCTCATCCTTAGTGTCGACATATTTCAGACACTGATGGAGGGTGGAGGGAACTATAAGATTACTGTGGATCCATAGGCGACCCAACAGTAAGTTGTAGGAAGTCTTCACATCAATCACATAGCAGGTGACTTCAGACTTCAAATCTCCGAGTTGACACTTCACCCGGATTTTTTCCAACGGTCTCGACCACTAGTATTGAATCCGTAGATGACAGTTCTCGTGGAGGCTAGCTTTCTGGCGGGAATTCCGAGGTGGTACATCAATCGTAGTGGCATAATGCTGACAGCGGAACTTGGGTCAACTTGGATCCAGTTGACAACGCTCGAGCCAATATATCCGGTGAAATATAGAGGCCTATCATGTTTCGAATTCCTAACTTGCATATCTTCTTTTGTGAAAGCGATGCAAGGGAATTTCGTGGTTGCCAGATTGCAATGCTGAGCTGATGACTCTGGCTCTTCAGGAGTTGGCTTAATCTGAGTAAGGAATACCTCAGAATCAGCCAAGGCTTCTTGTAAAGCTTCTCTAGTATCTTTCGAGAGACGTAATAACTCATATAGCATGATCCTTGCTGGGATATTAGCCAACTGAGTCATGACATCGAAGTGATATGGAGTATTCGAGCTTTCTGGTTTATCTCATCCAATCGGTCGATTGAAACGAGACTGCTTCGGAACTTGAACCTCTTTATGTTGGGGTTCTTTTTCTTTTTTTAGCTAGTTGTTGCGATTTTTCAGCAACCATAGGAGAAGTTGCAACTACCCCCAGTTCTGCAAGGGTTTTAGCGTTTGGGTTAGAGGTTTCAGGATACCTATAATGATATTCGTTCCCACCCCTTGTAGCCAAAGACTCTTGCTCTTCCTTAGAAAACAGTAAAGCTAGAATTTCTTCGTCATTCTTCTCAGGAATTACCGAGGCTCCATAACAAGACTTCTCTTTTCCCTTGCCTTTTAATTTCTTCTTTGACGTGGATGTTGTCCATTGTTCATCTTCAAGTAAATCCGGATGAACCCAAAGGATTTCGCCGTTGGGAGTCATGTGTGACACAAGTCCTTTTTGGCGCTGTCCGTGAGGGTCATCGTTGATGGTTTGTATTTTGACCTTTGATACTGGCTCAGCCTGAAACTAGGATAAAGGAACTGATCCAAAGCTAATAGACACTGTATTTGCACCTACTTTCTTCTCTTTTGGTTTCAGCGTTACGATACCAACATCTATTAAGGTTTGTATTTTATCTTTTAAGACATAACACACCTTAGTGGGATGGTGGACCCTTCTGTGATATGCACAAAACTTCGGGTCATTAGTCTTCTTTGCTTCTTTCTGGTTTGTGATTGGTAGAAGTTTGATCTTGTTGTTCTCTAAAAGATATTTGAAGATAACTGGTACTTCATCATCCTTAAAAGAATACTCCTTCGGGAATATGGGCTCTGAAGTCTTAGGTTACCTCGGAGGCTGTTGATTCTGATTCGGTGCCAATTGGAAGGATGACTGCTACGGTTGTTGTTGTTACGACTGTTGTGATGTTTGATGCGTATCAACAGCAGCTGCGGACCCTCTTCGTCTGCCTCGAGGGTTAAAATTCTGTTTTTGAGGGTTAGCTAGTGGCTGTCCTCTCTCCAACTTCTTTCTCTTGAGAAAGCGCTCAGCTTGTTCACCTCTCACTTTCAACTCTTTTCATGTTTTAGAGGGCACAACCCCCATGACTTCCAGTACATCCAATGATAAATTATTATGACATGTCTGAAAAATGAACTCCTCCATGAGTGGATCCCGACAGTTCACTGCCTTGTTCCGAAATCGTTTGATGAAGACATCAACCGACTCTCCATCTTTCTGCTTCTCGTCTAACAAGGTGCCAATAGAGACCTCAGTGTCGTCATCAAAGAAATTGGTGAGGAACAATCCTTCCATATTCTCCCAGCTAGTGATACTCCTGGGTTTAAGACGTCAGTACCAATCGAAGGTAGGCCCACGATGGGTTCCTACGAATGACCGGACTATCAAGGTTTCGTTTTCGGATATTGCGTCAAGATGCGACTTGAAGTAGATCAAGTGCTGAGTGGGTGAATGTGATAGCCCTGGGTTCACACAAGGCTGCAGTCCAAGGTGAAACCAAGAATGTCAAACCTGTCATGCACCACACCGTGCAATAACATGTTTCACCATCTGTTTGTTGGAAAATTACAGTAAAAGAAATGAAAAAAATTGATTATGTATTCTCTCACAATCGATTACAATTTGGATCCCGATTATAAAAGAGAGAAGAACGAATTTGATTCTCCCCTTTATTTAAAATTGGGTTCTTCTCGGTAGCGATGGAGTGCCTCCTTCGAATACTTACATCGAATTCGCTCTCTGTTGACGATCTGACCGTACTTTTTTACCTCATGGGAACAATGAACTTCTGTGAAAAGTTTGATAAATAACTCTTAACGAGTTTAAGAACTCAGAACGAGTTAGAACTCTGTGGATAGAGTTGTTAGAACCGAAGATTCGGTTAATGACTCTGCAAATTTTCTGTTGTTGAAGAATCCTCCCAGATTTGATTTTCTGGACCTAATTCAAATCTTCTATCTCCAAAGAATTCGCCTCCCTGCTACTCTGCTTATGATCCTCCATTCCTAAAAAGGCCAGCCCGAACTCAATTGTGTTTACCCCTATTTGTAGGGGATTAAGGGGGTGTAACCGCCCCCAAATCATGGAAAACAGTTTTGGAACTGTTCAGGGGTGTGATCCCCCCTAAAATCTCTCTATAATGGGGTGTAACCGACCCTATTAAGTGGAGATACGGTTTTAAACAACGTTCAGGTTCTGTTTGAACCAGTCAAACGCGTGGCTTCGACCCTCGCGTTTTGATGTTGCAACGTGGGTTCGACCCTCGCGTTTTGATGTTGCAACGTGGGTCCGACTCCAGCATTTTGATGTTGACCCGCAGGTCCGACTCCAGCATTTTACTGTTAACACACGGGGAGGACCTCCGCGTTTTGGTGTTGTTGTGCAGGGAACACTTCTGCGTTTTGGTGTTGACACACGGGGAGGACCTCCGCGTTTTGGTGTTAGAGCGCGGTGATGAGTTCCGCGCCTTGCTTTGAAGAGATTATCAACAAGTAATCTCTTTTGGCATAGAGTTGCAAAGATAATTGTCTTGTAATCTTCGTCTTGGCTCCTTGAAATATGAGAGTTATCAGATTGTAACTCCCGATGTTGATTGTGAAGGCTGTTGATTAGAGCTTTTATCAGTTGTTATAAAGGTCATCAGATTGTAACCTTCATCAATCTACGTGAAAGTCCTCAAATTGTAACCTTCTGAAAGTCATCATATTGTAACTTCCATCATCGGTGTTTTGATGGAGATCAGCTATCTATTATGATTTTTAGACAGCCTATAGAACCCCCTCCAAAGTTTTCGAAAGTTCACGGTTGACTAGGACGGATTTTTGGAATACTTTGGATCTCAACTCTGATCTTGGAGCTATTAATTCCTTATGGTAAAGGATTTGTTCTCTGCACTCGTTTCGAAGGCATCTTGGTTAAAGGGATTTGCCACGTAGGACCTGTGTGAAGGTATCCGCCATAATCCTGCTTCTGGAATGCGGAGGCGGACCCTGCATTTTGAACTTGAGACGTGGGTCTCACCCTTGCATGTTGAATTTGGATCACGGTTATGACCTCGGCGTTCGGTTTTTGCATCGCGGGTCTGACCTCAGCGTTTGGACTTGACACGTGGAGGTGGCTTTTATGTATTTTTGACTAAGTTTTTGAGACTTGTCTTTAGCTCATTTGTTTTATGTCTCGGCTCACGTCCATTAAGCTGATGAACCTGCAAACAAGCGTAGGATTTTTGGCAAACCCTCAGCCATCAATGGATTTGATAAGCCTTTACCGACTACTGTTTGAATCGGGTTAGCATGTGGATTGTCTAAGTCCATTCCACACGTAACGTTGTGCTAAAAGAATGAACTCTCTTAGTCTTAGTTCTATAATTTTGAATACATAGACTTTGTCATTTTTTATGGGAAAAGACTAACCGGCAGCGCGTGTCAGGTGTAGACTTATATCTAATTAGGGATCGAGATAAAGTCCGCCATGCGTGAAGGCATGTATTTTTTTGGTGCTGTTTCTTCCTGTGTTATTTGAAACACTGAAGAAAAGTTGAAAGCGCCAGAGGTGTAATATTAACTTGACGGGAATTTATTATGATCGGAGCAACTTTGTGGACTTATCATTCTATTGAAGAGGATTGATTAGTTGATTTTGTCAGAGGTATGATGTTAACGTGACAAGAGAATGTTGCGATCGGAGCAACTTTGTGGACTTATCATCCTATTGATGAGGATTGATAAGTTGATTGTCAGAGGTATGGTGTTAACATGACAGGAATGTGTTGTGATTGGAGCAACTTTGTGGACTTATTATCCTATTTATGAGGATTGATAAGTGGGTTGTCAGAGGTATGGTGTTAACATGACAGGAATGTGTTGCGATTAGAGCAAATTTGTGGACTTATCATCCTATTGATGAGGATTGATAAGTGGATTGTCAGAGGTATGATATTAACGTGACAGGAGAATATTACGATCGGAGCAATTTTAGAGACTTATCATCCTATTAACGAGGATTGATAAGTGTTTTGTCAGAGGTATAATGTTAACGTGATAGGAGGATGTTGCGATTGGAGTAACTTTGGGGACTTATCATCCTATTAACGAGGATTGATAAGTGGATTGTCAGAGGTATAATGTTAACGTGACAGGAGGATGTTGCGATTAGATCAACTTTGGGGACTTATCATCCTATTAACGAGGATTGATAAGTGGATGGTCAGAGGTATAATGTTAACGTGACATGAGGATGTTATGATTGGAGCAACTTTGGGGACTTATCATCCTATTAACGAGGATTAATAAGTGAATTGTCAGAGGTATAATGTTAACGTGACATGAGGATATTGCGATTGGAGCAACTTTGGGGACTTATCATCCTATTAATGAGGATTGATAAGTGGATGGTCAGTGGTATAATGTTAACGTGACAAGAATGTGTACTTGTGACTTGCACAAGATTTTGGGAATTAGCGTCTCGCTGGGGAAACTTGCTAGGTGAGTTTGTCATCAAAAGTGATGAATTTTGATGCTTGTGATTTGAATAAGATTTTGAAGACTTAGTGTCTTGCTGGGGAAGATTACGATTTGAGCAATTTGAGGACCTATCATCCTATTGATAAGGATTGATAAGTTGATTGTTATCAGAGGTGTATTATTAACGTGACAAATTGGGAGTGATGCAAGCTGTATTCATACTCTGTGGGGATGATGATCGTCAGAAGTGTAATGTTAACTCGACGATGTAAACGATTTGTTACTCTTAATCCAAAGGATTCAAAGTAATCAACCCCAAGTCTTAATTAAGACTTAGCAAGGGAATAAAAAGAGGTAGACAAGGCACATCACCTAGTGAGGCACTATCCATGAAGTCGGAATAGAGACACATCACTAGGTAGGCCATTATCTGATGAGTTTGACTATCAGAGGTAACTGTTAACGTGATAGTTTTTATGGACCCACCATCTTACTTGAAGAGGATTAGCAAGAGAATTTGGAGGGAATGGACTATCAGAGTAAATCATTAACGTGATAGTTTTGATAGACCCGCCATCGAGGAATTTGGGGAAAACAGACTATCAGGGGTGATAATTAACATGATAGTTTTAGTGGACCTGTCATCCTATTAAAGCGGATTGACAAGTTGATGGACTATTAGAGGTAAATGTTAACATGATAGTTTTGTGGACCTGCCATCCTATTGAAGCAGATTGACAAGTTGATGGACTATCAGAGGTAAATGTTAACATGATAGTTTTGGTAGATTTTGTGGTTGACAGAGGTATTATATTAAACATAACAACTTAGAAAATTTATTACTCATAAACCAATGGACTACAAATAAACCAACCCCTAGTCTTGAACAAGTGCAAGGGGAAATGGTGGACATGACACATCGCCTAGTGAGTCACTGTCTAACGAGTTTAACTATCAGAGGTAAATGTTAACGTGATAGTTATTGGACCCACCATCTTACTGGAGAGGATTGGCTTCAGCGGGCGTAGTATCTTCTCTTTCTGACTGAGAAGATTGTGCTTGGTCCGATTACTCAGGAGAAGATTGTGCTTGGTCCGATTGCTCAGGCTGATCCTACTTACTTTGTTCTTCAGCTTTGATCTTGACAATAATCTTTTGAGCTTGTTGGACTTGAGAGATTAGTTGTCTCCAAGAACGGCATTCTATAACCCTCATTTGTACTAGAAGGTCAGTCTGTAAGTTATAAAGACATGTCTCTACTAAGGTAGACTGTGTCATACTTGACGAACATCGCAAAGCCATGTTTCGAAACCTTTTGACGAAGGCTTTAACAGACTCCCTCTTCTTCTGCTTACTGGCAAGAAGGGTATGGATGGAGACTTCGGTATCTTCTTCAAAGAATCTTGACAGGAAGAGTCTCTCTAGATCTGCCCACTTTTGGATACACCCCGTAGGCAGTTTCCTGAACCATTCAAAGGCAACTCCCTTGAGGGTACCAATGAATAATCGAGCCAATATGGCGTTGTTTGATATCACATTCCCCATCCGTGACTTGAAATGATAGATATGTTGGTTCGGTGATCCCGTATCGTCAAAAGTTTGTAGCGTCGGGACTGCATCCTATTCAGCAGGATAAGGCCTGGTAACTCCCTCATCTTGGAACTCGCTTCTGTTAGCAATGACATTGAGGCGGGCTTCCAATTCTTCCAGTTTAGCCGACTGAGGGTTTTTCTCATTCTTAGCTTCTCTTCCTTCATCAGAGGAAGATTCTAGGTTGTGGGCTTCTTGGTTAGAAGCCGTGTCATCAACCATTTTCCCTTCCCTTTGCTTGTGTAAGGTTGGGACGAAGACGTTCTTCCTCTCAGGGAGAATTGTCGCCTAGGTGGCGAATCTGTCTTCTGAGATTTGGCCTTGTCCGCGACGAGTTGAGTAAACAGGGCTAGGAGTTCATTGATGGCCTCCTGCTGAGATTTGAGCATGGCCTCCTGCTCATCAAGTCTCTTCGCGAGATCTTCATGGTTTCCCGTCATATAAGCATAGCTCTCATGTTCAACAAAAGAGCTTGATGATTGGGACTCTGCAATGGCTGAGTGTTCATCATCAGAATTGGTTCCTCTGGCTAACCTTCGATAATTGACAGGGGGAATGGCTCCTGTTCACATCAGAGTGTGTTGGTAGATCCCTTCAAACTCGTTCACAATTTCTCTGACGGTCGGCGAACGACTCGTCTCAGAGTCATCCGAACTAGGGCCTGAGGCATTTCCTCTATCGATCATATTGATAGTGACCCCAGGATACTCGGTCTCTGGAGACTTCTTCCTGTGAGAACGTCATCGTTGGTTGGGAAAAGCAACGTTCGTAAATTGGTTGAACACCAATAGTTAGGCCACATATAAGCAGCATTGATATTTTGAGAGGACCGTAGGAATGACTGGTTGCATCGGTTTTTCTCTCGATATGAACTCTCTCAAATCTATTATAAAGATTCGAGGAGAATTGCTCACTGATCGTGAGGTTTGAATTGGAACCCCTAATCCATGATTAGACAGGACTGGCTCTTGGTGAACATGGATCTGGTTGAGATGCCTTGAATCCATAAACTTCTTATATCCACCCTTCAATCTAGTCGCGCTACGCAGAGTATTCGGGAGTCTCGCAAAGAATTCGCCTCCCTACTACTCTGCTTCTGATCCTCCGTTCCCAAAAGGCCAGTCCGAACTTAATTGAGTTTACCCCTATTTATAGGGTATTAAGGGGGTGTAACCACCCCCAAATCATGGGAAATAGTTTTGGAACTGTTCAGGGGTGTGATCCCTCCTAAAATCTCTCTATAATGGGGGTGTAACCGACCCCATTAAGTGGAGATACGGTTTTAAACAACGTTCATGTTCTGTTTGAACCAGTCAAACGCGTGGCTTCAACCCTCGCGTTTTGATGTTGCAATGTGGGTTCGACCCTCATGTTTTGATGTTGCAACGTGGGTCCGACTCCAGCGTTTTGATATTGTACCGCAGGTCTGACTCCAGCGTTTTACTATTGACACACGGGGAGGACCTCCACGTTTTGGTGTTGTTGTGTAGGGAACACTTCTGCATTTTGGTGTTGACACACGGGGAGGACCTCCGCGTTTTGGTGTTAGAGCGCGGTGATGAGTTCCGCGCCTTGCTTTGAAGAGATTATCAACAAGTAATCTCTTTTGTCATAGAGTTGCAAAGATCATTGTCTTGTAATCTTCGTCTTGGCTCCTTAAAATATGAGAGTTGTCAGATTGTAACTCCCGATGTTGATTGTGAAGGCTGTTGATTAGAGCTTTCATCAGTTGTTATAAAGGTCGTCAGATTGTAACCTTCATCAATCTACGTGAAAGTCTTCAAATTGTAACCTTCTGGAAGTCGTCATATTGTAACTTCCATCATCGGTGTTGTGATGGGGATCAGCTATCTATTGTGATTTTTAGACAGCCTACACCATCACAATTAACATCTCTATAGTAGAGTCAACAATAGGTGTAGGTACAAAAGCAAGTAAAAGATAATATAAATAATAACTGATGAAATGATAACAACCACATAGATATCTCATCATCTAATATACAGAAATACATAGTCAATGGCTGAAGTAGTTAAACTGGAGTTCTCAACAAGTCTCAAATACAAAATGCCGGAGTAAGGAAATAAGGCATACAGCCTTTACAACATCAAGAAAATAGTTCTCAAATGTCTAACAACAACTACAGTGGAGCCCCAAAATAATACATAGCTAGAATGGAAAGCTGAACACTAAAGTGTGTCGCCATCAACCTGCGACTCTCCGGGCTCCTGGCTCGTGACCTGAAAGGGGGAGGGATCATGAGCATTAAAGCGCTAGCGAGCATCATCATAACCAACCCTAAGGGAAAGGGCTCGTTGTATAAGAAAATACAGTTATCACAAAACATATATATAATCAATTGTCCTAAGAATAAGGGGTTTTTAGTACTTAAGGAATTTCAACATGAGCATAGGTACGTCGAGCGAAATAATCCAAACAAGGAAATACTCATGTATATACCTTGTATCTCAAATTAAAAATCCCTAAGTACCAAACCCGGAGTCTAATACATGAACAATAAGGAAAAGACAACAATCCCATCTCTACCAATAAACACAGTTATGTCAAAGTTACACAGTTAAAATAAGTGTCATGCACAGCCTAGGTGGCTATCATGTCCAACTATATCAATATGTCGTGCTCAAAAACCCAAATGTGTATCATGCTCAAGGTTTAGCAAAAAAATGTCCAACACATGGACTAAAGGTAATGCATGTCCAACACATGGACTGAATAAAATGCAGGTCCAACACATGGACTGAGATGATAAGTATCCAACACATGGATTAATAATAATGTATGCTCAACACATAGACTATGAACGAAGAGGCGTATTTATTACTAGTACATGAGGAAAGATATACATATCCCAATCTTGCACGTGTTTCAATGTGCGGTCTAAATTGTGTCACAAGTCAACCCCCAAGTGTAGATAAGTCACTAACATCGCAAACTAGTGGGAGATGAACGAGGTGATCTCTCGAACACGGGAAAAGATCAACAGAAAATCAACATGCACAAAACTGTATGGTGGTCGACCGCAGAGGCCACTCCGTTCGACCGCTCACAGCGTCAAAAATCACTGTACTCAAAACTGAGCGGCGGTCGACCGCTGAGGTCATGCCGGTCGACCGCTCAAAGAGCAGAAATTTTTTGCTGGAAATATCTCAGAGCGGTCAACCGCCGCGTCCATTGCGGTCGACCACGAAGCTGACAGAAGCCCAGTTAGGGTTTCTGTCGGCTTCAAATCCCAATCAAACTCGACGATTCCTATATTAACGTAAATCTAACATTTATACAAAGTCATAGAACAGAAAACTACGAATTTTAAACATTTAAAATCTATCATCAAGATTCCAAACAAATATAAACATGATTTAGATATCTTTAAAACAGTACAAACATGATTTAATTTGCTAAGAACATTTTCAGATCTAGATCTCATTAATAAAAGCTTTAAAAATCTGAAATACTTGATTCTCACATCTTATGCCATAATGATATACTATATTTACATAAAATATGATTTTTGGCCCAATAAAACCGGATTAAAACCTAAATTTAAGCATGAAAATGAAAAGGGGTGAAGTTGGGCGAGATGTTACTCGCCTCTGATGAGAATAAAGCCCTAGATCTGAAGAAAGGTGATCCCTCTCGCTGAATCTACCAAAAATCCACTGAAAAGCCCTTCAAAGCTCCTCCTAAGTCACCAAGAAGTGAGAACTAGGGTTTGAGGGGAGAGAGGGGGCTAGGGTTACTGATTTCAGATGAAAAGAGGGTCTCTTGGGTTCATTAGTATTTATACTAACCCCACAAACCCGACCCGAAACCCGTTTAAACCCGAACCCAGAAAACTCTCTGCCTGTTGGGCGGTCGACCATCGTGCCTAGTACGGTCGACCGTACAATAGGAAAAAAATTTCCTGAGTGTGAGACCGAAGTACGGTTGACCGCCGCGTCCGCTGCGGTCGACCGCTTAGAAGAAAAGTGCCCGCCTAGAATGGTTTACAACACGATACTCAAACCACTCAATTTCTCTCACATATAAACACTTGTTGGGTTCCCAAACACTGATAATCACATTCATCTAACATATATATGGTTATTCATCACAAAAGAATTATCTATTACCAAAAATTCACCCCTATTCCTTGTAAAAATTTTGGGGTTTTATATTCTTCCCTCCTTAAAAGAATTTCATCCTCGAAATTCAAAAAACATACCCATCTCGGGGTATGAATCTCAAGATGAGCATATAGGGATATCCATACTTAACAATCTAAAATGATAATATTCTCGGTCAGACCCTAATCTGATGGAACTAGTATATCGGGCGAAAAATCCAGACAAGGAACCCCCCATATATATACCATGTGTTCCAAAAGATTAAGAATTAAGCAAAATATCCTTATTTTAGCGTTAAATATAAACATCAAGGTTATATATAAAAACACAAGTAAGCATTCACATCATAAATAAGTTTAATTAATTTACCTGCTCAAATAAATGTGGGTAGTCACGTCGCACGTCCTCCTCGCGCTCCCAAGAAGCTTCCTCCAATCCACTTCGGTTCCATTGAACTTTCACCAATGGAATCACCTTGTTCCTGAGCCTCTTGTCTTCTCTAGCAAGTATAGACACTGGGATCTCAATAGTAGTCAAATCATCCCAAAGCTCAATCTCCGGTGCATCCAACACTCGCTGCTGCTCCTCATCATGCAAGTGCTTCTTGAGCATAGAAATATGGAATACATTGTGTACACTAGCCATAGATGCTGGAAGATCTAGTCTGTATGACACAGCTCCAACATGCTCAAAAATCCGGAAAGGTCCAACATATCTCGGTGCAAGCTTCCCTCGCCTCCTGAATCGCTGCACGCCTTTCATAGACGATACCTTCAGCATAACCAAATCCCCAATATGAAACTCTAGTGGTCTTCGCCTCTTATCTGCATAGCTCTTCTGCTGACTTTGAGCGGCTAGAATCCGATCTCTGATAAATGATACCTTCTCAGTAGTCTACCTCACTAGCTCTGGCCCAAGCATCAAGCTATCCTCTGGCTCTGCCCAACATATCGGATATCTACAGGGTCTACCATACAATGTCTCATACGGAGCCATACCGATCGTCGCTTGATAATTGTTATTATAAGCAAACTCTATCAATGGAATATGATCCTCCCAGCTTCCTTGAAAGTCAATAATACATGCCCGCAACATGTCCTCCAACACTTGATTCACCCTCTCCGTCTGACCTTCCGTCTGTGGGTGGAATACACTGCTATAAGATAGCCTGCTGCCAAAAGAGTCCTGGAAGCTCCTCCAAAAGTGCGAAGTGAAAACCGATCCTCGATCCGACACGATCGTATCTGGAACTTCGTGAAGTCGAACTATCTCCTGAATAAAGATCCTCGTATAAGTCTCGGCTGTATAAGTGGTCCTCACTGGAATAAAATATGCTGACTTCGTCAACCGGTCCACTATCACCCAAACAGAATCATTCCCCTTCTTCGACTTTGGCAACCCTATAATAAAGTCTATAGAAATATCGGCCCACTTCCACTCCGGAATAGGCAAAGGTTGAAGTGTCCCTACCGGTCTCTGATGCTCTGCCTTCACCTGCTGACAGGTAAAACACCTAGCCACATAGTCTGCAACCTCTTTACGCATACCGCTCCACTAGAAATGTCTTTTCAAGTCCTTGTACATCTTGGTGGTTCTTGGATGCACTGTGTACCGAGTACGGTGTGCCTCATCAAATAACTCCCTCTTCAGCTCTGCACTGGCTGGCATAACTAGTCCACCCTTAATCCGGAGGCCTCCATCTGCTCCAATGGTCCAATCAGTGTTAGGCTCTTTGGAAATCTCCTCCTTTCGGATTTAAATCCAAGAGTCTTCCAAATGAGCTCTGACAACTCTGGTACTCCAAGATGGCTGCACTGATACAGCTCCCAAAAACGCACTGGTCCCTCCAATCTCGGGTCTAAGATCAAACAGGCTAAGAGTAAGAAGATCTCTAAATAATGAACACCTCAAAGCCGTAACCCGATGTCGACGCTTCCTACTCAAAGCATCTACTACGACGTTCGCCTTCCCCGGATGATACTGAATCACGAACTCGTAGTCCTTGATAAACTCAATCCATCTCCTCTGTCTCTGGTTGAGTTTCTTCTGAGAAAAAAGATACTTCAGACTCTGATGGTCTGTGAATAACTCAAACTGTACTCTATATAGGTAGTGCCTCCATAACTTCCGTGCAAATACCACTGCTGCTAACTCTAAGTCATGAGTGGGATAGTTCTACTCATGCACCCTTAACTGCCATGAGATATAAGCTACTACTCTCTGAGTCTGCATCAATACGCCTCCTAAGCCTGCCAATGATGCATCTGTATACACGATGAATGTCCTGTCGCTGCTCAGAATAGTCAAAATCGGTGATGTAGTCAACTTAGCCTTCAATGTATCAAAGGCCTTCTGACACTCCACACTCCAAATGAACTATACACCCTTCTTCGTAAGGCGTGTAATCGATACCAAAATCTTTGAGAAGTCCTGAATGAACTTCCTGTAGTAGCCAGCTAGACCCAAAAAGCTGCGAATCTCGGTCACTGTCTTTGGCGGCTCCCAATCAAGAACTACTGAAACCTTAGCTGGATCAACTGCTATGCCCTCTCTACTGATGACGTGGCCGATAAATCTGACTTCTGAAAGCCAAAATTCACACTTGCTGAACTTGGCATATAACTGATGCTCCTGTAGAGTCCTTAAAGCTACCCATAGATGCTCCTCGTGTTCGGCCTCTGATCTCGAGTAGATGAGTATATCATCAATAAAAACGATCACAAACTGATCCAAGAAGGGACGAAAAACCCGGTTTATCAAATCCATGAATACCTCAGGGGCATTGGTCAACCCAAATGGCATGACCAAGAACTCGAAAGATCTGCATCGAGTAAGAAAAACGGTCTTGGGAACATCCATCTCCCGAACCCGTAACTGATGATAGCCTGAGCAAAGATCAATCTTCGAGAAATACTACGCTTCCTGCAGCTGGTCGAACAAGTCATCAATCCTAGGTAATGGGTACATGTTCTGGATAGTGACCTTGTTCAACTCTCTATAATCTATGCACAATCTCATACTATCGTCCTTCTTCTTCACGAAGAGGACCGGTGCACCCCACGGAGAATGACTCCGACGAATAAAACCCTGAGCTAACAACTCGTCCAACTGGGTCTGAAGCTCTCGCATCTCAGCTGGTGCCATGCGATAGGGTGCGCGGGATATCGGGGCTGTGCCTGGTTACAACTCAATACAGAACTCAACCTCTCTTACAGGAGGTAATCCAGGTATGTCCTGAAAGACATCCTGATACTCTGGGACAACTCTAGTCTCTAATAAATCAACACCCTGATCCCGTCGCATCACCTCCTCGATGTACGCCATAAATGACTCCGCAAAACGGTTACCTTGAGAGGTGGCTATAATCATCTCAGACCCATCGGACGCTCGCAACTTGACTGTCTTCGCAAAGCAGTCAATACTAATATGGTAGGAAGACAACCAATCCATACCAAGGATGACATCGAACTCAGACATATGTAATACTATCAAATCAACTATGAACTCCGACTTGTCTAGACTGACGGTATACCTCCTACAAATGCTCTCCAAAAGCGATACCTCACCTAAAGGGGTGGAAACTGATAAAGGGGTGTCTAGAGGTTGAGCTACGAGCTGGAGTCTAGTCATAAATGCATGAGAGATGAAGGAATGTGAAGCTTCCGAATCGAAAAGAATACAGGCGGGAAGAGAGTTCACAAGGAACGTACCCTCAACTACGGTTGCGCTAGCTCCATGATCATGAGGAACCATTGCATATACCCTGCCTGTGGCTGAAGACTGCTCTGCTGATGGAGGTGGAGAATATGGAATAATCTGCCCCTGAGGAACCTCCTGAACTGCTCGGTTCTATCCCTCAGTCCTCTGAGCTGCTAGGGGTACCTCAAGTCTATTCTGCTGGCCTTGACCTCTGCCCTACTGTCGCTGCTGCTGCTGGTTCGGACCCTTTCCCTGCTGGCCTCCTACTGGTGTGCTACGACACTCCGATGCCTTATGCCCGATCTTGCGATAGTTATAACATGATCCCTGGAACTTGCGCTGCTAAAACACCCTCTGATCCTGCTGGGGTCCCTTTTTATAAGGGCCCTGATGCTGCTGCTGAGGTCCAGAAAAAGATCTCTTGTTCTTGTCCTTGTCACCGCTTTGCCCTGCCTTGGCCTTCCCTTCCTTATCCTTCTAGAACATAGTAGTCTCAATCTCCTGTGAAGTGGCGGCCTCAGCTACCTCCCTAACTGAATAGAACCTCATCGAGACGAGGTACCGACGGAGATTAGGGTGAAGCCCTGCTAAGAACATCTGAGCCTGACGCTCTCCTGTCTGTCACATACCCGTGAAATGTAGCAACTCCATGAACCTGCTCTCTAAATCTGTAATTGTCATGTCCCCCTGAGTCAACCGGGACAACTCAAGCTCCTTCCCAGTCCGTGCTGCAGAAGAAATGTACTGCCCATCAAAGAAGTATATGAAGTCCTCCCATGTGAGGGTCATCCTCTACTCTGGAGTAAACTGAAGTCGGTACCATCTCCCGGCATCTCCCTTCAGGCTGTAGGATGCCAACCTCTGCTTCTGAACTGAGTCCACACTGAGTATGTTAACTATATTGCTCACATCCTCCTTCCACTTATGGGCTGTAAGAAGGTCTGGTGACCCCTAGAACTCTGGTGCCCTTATCTTCTGGTACCTCTCTACCATACGGAGCCAAGCCTCCTGCTTTATGGCTCTATCTAGGACTGCTAGAGGAATGGCTGCCGGTGTGATCTCTGGGGATCTCTCTCTGACAGGAACGACGGGTATCCCCTGCTGTTGAGCTACCGGTGGTGGTGGTGTCTGTGGTGCTATATGAGTTGTCACCAACTCCTCAATGGCTATCATCCTGGCAATGAGAGGAACCATAATATCCACCAAGTACTGATAAGAAAAATAAAAGTTTATGAGTCAAAAATATTTGTCTATAACTAGTGTATCATAATACAAATCAATAAGAAAAATAAAAGTTTATGAGTCAAAAATATTTGTCTATAACTAGTGTATCATAATACAAATCTTTGACAACGTATAGTATTCACGCAAATACTTTAAATTTAAACAAAATAGTTGTCACAAAAAAAAATTCTCAAATTTTGAGATATACGCATATATCGTCCTCACTCATACTAGGAAATCCTTTCGGACTCTATACATGAATCCTAAGAAACTCTATCCTAGCTCCACGACTCGACACAGGATGATCCTAAGGATACTGGAACTAGATTTCTGATACCAACTGTGACGCCCCTGGGTTCACACAAGGCTACAGTCCAAGGTGAAACCTAGAATGTCAAATTTGCCATGCACCACACCGTGCAATAACATGTTTCACCATCACAATTAACATCTCTCTAGTAGAGTCAATAATAAGTGTAGGTACAAAAGCAAGTAAAAGATAATACAAATGATAACTGATGAAATGATAACAACCACATAGATATCTCATCATCCAACACACAGAAATACATAGTCAATGGCTGAAGTAGTTAAGCTGGAGTTCTCAATAAGTCTCAAATACAAAATGTCGGAGTAAGGAAATAAGGCATACAGCCTTTACAACATCTAGAAAATAGTCCTCAAATGTCTAACAAGTTCCAAAATAATACATAGCTAGAATGGAAAGCTAAACACTAAAGTGTGTCGCCATCAACCTGTGACTCTCCGGGCTCCTGGCTCGTGACCTGAAAGGGGGAGGGACAACGAGCGTCAAAGCGCTAGCGAGCAACATCACAACCAACCCCAAGGGAGAGGGCTCGTTGTATAAGAAAATACAGTTATCATAAAACATATATATATAATCAATTGTCCTAAGAATAATGAGTTTTAGTACTTAGGGAATTTTAACACGAGCATAGGTACGTCGAGCGAAATAATCCAAACAAGGAAACCCTCATGTATATATCTTGTATCTCAAATTGAAAATCCCTAAGTACCAAACTCGGAGTCTAATACATGAACAATAAGGAAAAGACAACAATCCCATCTCTACCAATAAACACAATTATGTCAAAGTTACACAGTTAAAATAAGTGCTATGGACAGCCTAGGTAGCTGTCATGTCCAACTATATCATTATGTCGTGCTCAAAAACCTAAATGTGTATTATGCTCAAGGTTTAGCGAAAAATGTCCAACACATGGACTAAAGGTAATGCATATCCAACACATGGACTGAATAAAATGTAGGTCCAACACATGGACTGAGATAATAAGTATCCAACATATGGATTGATAATAATATATGCTCAACACATGGACTATGAACGAAGAGGCGTATTTATTACTAGTACATGAGAAAAGATATACATATCCCAATCTTACACGTGTTTTAATGTGCGGTCTAAATTGTGTCACAAGTCAACCCTCATCTGTAGATAAGTCACTAACATCGCAAACTAGTGGGAGATGAATGAGGTGATCTCTCGAACACGCGAAAAGATCAACAGAAAATCAACAGAAAATCAACATGCACAAAACTGTGCGGCGGTCGACCGCAGAGGCCATTCCGGTCGACCGCACACAGCGTCGAGAATCACTGTGCTTAAAACTGAGCGGCGGTCGACCGCTGAGGTTATGCCGGTCGACCGCTCAAAGAGCAGAAACTTTCTGCTAGAAATATCTCAGAGTGGTCGACCGCCGCGTCCACTGCGGTCGACCGTGAAGCTGACAGAAGCCGAGTTAGGGTTTCTGTCGGCTTCAAATCCTAATCAAACTCGACGATTCCTATATTAACGTAAATCTAACATTTATACAAAGTCATAGAACAGAAAACTACGAATTTTAAACATTTAAAATCTGTCATCAAGATTCCAAACAAATATAAACATGATTTAGATGTCTTTAAAACAGTACAAACATGATTTAATTTGCTAAGAACATTTTCATATCTAGATCTCATTAATAAAAGCTTTAAAAATCTGAAATACTTGATTCTCACATCTTATGCCATAATGATCTACCATATTTACATAAAATACGATTTTTGGCCCAATAAAACCGGATTAAAACCTAAATTTAAGCATGAAAACAAAAAGGGGAGAAGTTGGGCGAGATAATACTTGCCTCTGATGAGAACAAAGCCCTACATCTAAAGAAAGATGATCCCTCTCGCTGAATCCACCAAAAATCCACTGAAAAGCCCTTCAAAGCTCCTCCCAAATCACCAAGAAGTGAGAACTAGGGTTTGAGGGGAGAGAGGAGGGGTTAGGGTTACTGATTTCAGATGAAAAGAGGCTCTCTTGGGTTCATTAGTATTTATACTAACCCCACAAACCCGACCCGAAACCCGTTTAAACCCGAACCTAGAAAACTCTCTGCCTGTTTGGCGGTCGACCGCCATCCCCAGTGCGGTCGACCGCACAACAGGGAAAAAATTTTCCTAAGTGCGAGACTGAAGTGCGGTCGACCGCCATGTCCGTTGTGGTCGACCGCTCAGAAGAAAAGTGCCCGCCTAGAATGATTTACAACACGATTCTCAAACCACTCAATTTCTCTCACATATAAACACTTGTTGGGTTCCCAAACACTGATAATCATATTCATCTAACATATAGATGGTTATTCATCACAAAAGAATTATCTATTACCAAAAATTCACACCTATTCCTTGTAAAAATTTTAGGGTTTTACAGTGAACCCCTGCCATCAAAAGGAGTAAAGTTAATCAAATTAAATTTTAGGGGATAAGGAATCAAATCCCACTCCCTTGGGTACGCGTATGGAATGCCCATTTTCTTTACTTCTTGGCCGTCATCAGAGCATTGACTTTGCTCTCAAGATCTTGCATCTTCTTGTCCTCTTCCTCACTCTTCTTCAAGTAGATCTGTGGAAGTTGAGTAAATGACTTAACCGAACCGCTTCCAGAATTATCTTTATCAGAAGGAGAATCAGCAAAGATAGTCTCATCTTCCTTATTATCGACCTCAGTTATACATACAGGTATAGCGTTACGCTAGCTGGATTCCGCCTTTTGGCTTGATTCCGGTTGGTGTTGTTGAGCTTACAAATCTCGCATCTGCTGCATTGTCAACTCCATTTCGGTTTTGATTTCGGCTCTAATTTCCTTACGTTGTTTAGCCAATACTTCTTGTAGTATCTAAGCTAGTTGATCCGGAGTGATTGCTAATGATTCTCTGACTTGCCTAACACTGGACGTGGTATCGTCCGATGCAACAGCAGAACAAGCATCTGACAGTTCCTCATCTGAAGATAAACCTTTGTGCATTCTCTTGTAGTCTCGATGTCAGTTGGCTCTTCGTTGTAACCACGACATCGTTTGAGAGAGACCCCGCTCTATTCTCCCTCCCGGAGAGAAATCAGGGTTAGGGTTGACTAATTGTTGCTTTCCTTTGCCGGTCATATTAATAGTGACCTCAGGGAACTCATCTTGTTGAATTGCAGGTTTCTTCTTGTTGAAACGCCTCATTTTGGGTTTTGACGCTTCGGTAGAAAGTCTTTAAAATACGGAGAGTCTTGTTGGCTTAGTTTTGGAGCAACCACATTCTGTCAATACTGCCTTAATGAGCTTCTCGCAGGTGCAATGAGACTCATCTTCTCGGGCAATTCTTTTTCTTGAGTTATTATTTTGATAGTACAGCTCATCATTATTGTGATTTGAGCAACCTATCTTTTACTTTTGAACCTTGTTAACATGCACATGATGACTAGTTGTCGCCTCTGGGCGATCCAAGGTTGAATTCTTAAATCCACCCCCTTGCGGGCATGGAGTCTTCATTGGTCCTAAACGAGAGCAAATTGGTATTTTCTTGTTTTGGACTTGTGCAGTTCTGACAGGAGGGTATTTACGTCCCCTTGTATAAGAAACCACTAAAGGTTTATTTGCTGGATCCGAATGTTATTTGATTGGGGTTTTGCCTCGATCGTTAGACAAAGGACCGAGGCGATCCGCTATTATGACCTTAAATTTTGATAGGTCGGGACTGACCCAAGGCTTCACCGGTGACGTAGCAGACATATTTGTAGCCGATGGACCCGGAACGGATGTTGATGGGGTCGAAGTGCTTTTATGAACTTCCTCTTGACCGCGGCGGGGATTGGTGTCGGGGTTAAGAGACGTTCCCCCTTTCTCCAATTTTTATACATGTTTAGTTTTGCGAATCCAAACTTTACTATTTTTTGGTGATTTTTTAGACACCATTCCTTTCTTCATTCCTTGCGTCTGTTGACGAAGGGCACGGGCACGAGCGTCCTTCATTTGACGCTTTTGTATACGTTCTTTAAGGGTCGAACGGGCCCTTTTGACGAGAGTCCATTCCTCCGTCGTAAGTTGTGCAGAAATGTGATTAGTTTACCATTGAGGCAACTGGACCACTTTATGCTTCCTCGACTCTAGGTCCGCATAGTAATGGACCCCGTCGGTTTGTTGTAAGGCCTTAGCCAATTGACGAGCACGGCGCTGATGTTGTCTCTGACGAGCTCTTTTCATCGGTGCCGGCGGGCCATGATTCAATGACTCCTTAATTGGTGTAGAGTCACTTGGAGCAGAGATGTTACAGGCAGATTCCTTAGCAATGATCAGGCAAGAAACTTCACATGCGGTCTTCATCAGAATTGAAGACTTAAAAACTTTCTTGGAAGAGGAAATCTTCCTACACTTGCGAGGCGAGGAAGATTTTGAGGATGAGGATGACAGATACTCCTCAAATTTTGCTTGATCGAATTCATATTCGATCTCTTCATTGATCACGATCTTGATCGACTGTGACACTACGGCCTCGGTAGCGAGACCGTTGGCTCCCACTGTGGTCGCCAGTTTGTTTTTGTCGAAAGTTGGTTTCATTGTGGAATTCATTATATCTTTAGTCAATTACAACAAATTCAAAAAGAAATGGCCTTTTTATAAGACCTCTCTTACACAACAAATAAAAAATTACAACTCTCTAAAAAATAACATAGAAATTGTTTATCAACTCCTGCTTTTGTGGGATCTTGATTGGCTGCAACACGACGGTCTTGGCAGCGGACCGTTGGCTCCCACTGTGATCGCCGGTTTGTTTTCTTCAAAAGTCATTTCCATTGATGATTCCATTTAAACTTTAGTCATTTACAATGAATTACAATAAAAAATTGAGAAAATTATAACTTTCGAGAAAATAACATAAAAAATCGTTTATCGATTCTTGTTTTGTGGGACTTTGCCTGTGCCAGGAGTGCTTTGGTTCGTGGACCACCAATTCACAGATCGTGAGGGGGTTTGGAGGTTCCTTCTTTATTTATCAAAGTAGGAATCTGAAGCGAATATCTTATCGATGTAAGATGTTCATTCTTCCAAAGATCAAGTCGGAGCTTGGATCTCTAGAAATCACTGAGAGTTATCTATGAAAGATGAAGACTCTTTCTCTCTTGCTCAAAATTACCAAAAGCTCAAGTCTCTATGCTCCAATCTACTCTCCGTCCTTGGATTCGTGTTTAGGAGGGTATTTATAGGGATAGTGGTGCACAATAATAAAAATGGAAGCAGTATATCTGACTAAGTGTGCGCTCTTTGGGCGCGTCAGTCTATACTGCCACGGCTATTGGCACGTCAGTGCAGGCTGGCGCGACCAAAGAGACGGTTTCTGCCACGTTCCAACATGTTTAAAACCGTTCTCCCATGACTTTTAACCACTTTTTTCGTGGTTTAATTGCTTATCCACGTCGGTACACGTTCTCTTTCTGATATGCTGCCACGTGGACCTTCAAGAGATCTTAAAAATTACTAACAATTTACATAAGAGGCAACTGTGTTTGCGCGTCACCCTTTGCTGCCGCGCCTTAAGCGCGTCACCATGGGCTACCACGCCTTAGGCGCATCACCATGAGCTGCCGCATCTATGCATGTCGCCTGTCAGTGTATTTTGTTGTTGGTATGCACAATGTTCTTCTATGTTGTTTCGCTTCTTTTGAATGATCCCCTTTGACTAAGATAATGACGTTTATCGTCTTCTCTTTGTCTTGAGCAGTATTTGGATGTCCGTAAGCATTTTTTGATGCCTACAATGTTCTCGAGCCTCTGCCTGAGCACTGCATTTCTGCTCCTGAACACTTCATGGTAACAAGCTCAATTACGAGCCTCGTATAATATAACTTAAACGCAACCCTCAGTGGCGCATTGTTCATCCAAATGCAATCCTCAGAAAAGCATTTTTAAAGATAAACGCACACTTCATGAGTGCGTTCAATCAAAACATGACCCTCAAGGGTCTGTTTCACCAACCAAATGCAACCCTCAGGTGTGCGTTCAATCAAAACATGACTCTCAAGGGTTTGTTTCACCAACCAAATGCAACCCTTAGGGGTGCGTTTAACCAAAACATGACCCTCAGAGGTCTGTTTTATCAACTAAACGCAGGCCTCGGCCTAGTGTTTACAAATCCAAATGCGACCCTTGCATTTCTTCTTCAGAACACGACGTGGTCCGTCGAGTTCAAGGGAATCAACATGGGTTTAAAGTTCATGTCCGACAAGAACCAGCCTTACCTAATCAAGGACAGGGGGTGTTGGCCTTCTTGTTTTGATGATGTTTAACAAACAAGTTACCACTAATTTTGTTTGTCTAATATTTGTGTTTTCTTATTTATTATAGACAAACAACGTTGTTAGAGGATAGATGGAATAGAGCTTCAACGATCATATCCAATGGAGGTTGGCGGAATAGTGGAGTGAAGCATTACAATTCAAAGTTAAAGATCAAGTTCAAACTTCATCCGCATGTGTACCAAGTTGAGCTACAATGAAGATCAAGATTAAGCTTGGGTAATCTAGTTTAGATTTTATATTATGTGTGTTAAATACCTTAAGCTCAATATCATATACACACACGTATTTGGTTTCTATGTATATATATAGCAATATGTATACAAGCATGGTTTTGGATTTTCATGCTTTGGACACACTTGCAAAATACATGAGTTTTCACAAATAAAAATTCAATTTGAGAAATTCTTTTTCTAACATGTTTGTTTTCATGTTTATAAACATTTCGTAAAGTTTCATCAAGTTTGGAATTGATTTGTTATGGTTAATGGAATTTACAAAATCATGTTTTTGTTCGTGTATGTTTTACAAAACAGATGAGTTTTCATAAATGGGAAGTGATATTAAAGAAATTCTTTTTTTGACATGTTTATCTACATGTTTAGAAACTTTTCCCAAAATATTACTATTTTTGGAGTTGATTTACTGTGCCCAATTGATTTTACAAAATTATGTATGTCAGCAGATTTTCAGAAACTGTATACCTGTGTTCAAACATTTATTTCTCTCAAATGAAAAATGAGTTTTTAGAAATTCTTTCTCTAATATGTTCTTCTACGTGTCTAGAACCTTTGTTCAAAATTTCATAATTTTTAGAGTTGATTTACTATTTTTAAGTGATTTTACAAAGCCAGATACACAGGAAAATCAGATCTGCCAGTTTGCTACAGTACCCACGGCCGACCGCTACAGTCAACCGCGAAAGTTACTGTAGCATAACGTCTATATTTTTTGGATTTTGATATATCTGTTATTTTGTCTTTTTGCTTGGTTTTCTTGGGTTTTTGGGCTTGTTTCATGAGCCTATATTTACTCCATGCCCTCATACTTCTAAGAGCACTTAAGAAATGTTTTAAACAAGTTTAAAGAGTTTTAAACAAGGGTTTAAGTGTGTTTTTAGTGTTTGTTTGGTTTGAAGATTGTTTTCACAAGTGGAGGAGATCATCTTCTTGTTTGGGCTCCCATCTCCATCTCTCCATCTTGTCATTTATTGGAGAAGTTTTCTAAACTCTATCTAGCTTTACATTTGCTTAGTTATTTGATTATCTTTCTTTAAAGCTAGTTTTTATATTGAGTTTAGATTTGATTTTACTCATTGTTACACACACCTACTTGAGCTTATTGTATTTGCATACATAGTATATTAGGGTTGTGAGAGATTGTAACATTGAGTTGTGCTTCATTGAGTTCTCCCCTTGTATGAGAGAACAAATTATTTATTGTTACATTGTGAGATTGTAAGGTTTTCGGTGAGCTAGAAAACCGAGTGTGTTGTGAAAGTTTTCGGTGAACTAGAAAACCGAGTGTGAGGAGTGAACGTTGTTTGGTGAGCGTTGAAAACCGACATTGTGAGGTGTAAACGTTATTCGGGTGAGCGTAGAAAACCCGGTTGTGATAGTGGATTTCTCCCTGGGAGTGGGGAGCGGAGACGTAGGACGAAAGGTCTGAACTCCGTGATCATATTGCTTGTTTGAGTTTGTCTTTAGCGTATTTGTTTTTAAATTCATCTTATATCGCTAATTGTGCATTACTCATTTATTTCATCCACTATCTTGTTTAGATTATTTACCCTTGTGTTAGTTTACATATCCTTGCATATATAGTTTTATCATATAGGATATATCAAATTATTCATATTGCTTATCCTAGCTCATATATCTTGTTGTATTTCATACTTGCTAGGATAACTTATTAATTAATATTAATTATTATTTAATCAGATTAGATTAGCATAAGACCCTAATCACCCCCCTCTAGGGTCTAACAATTGGTATCAGAGCTTGGTGCTCTTTGATTTAAGGTCTAATCACCTTGAGTTAAAGATCCAAGTTATCTTTTTGTGCTAATCTTGTTTTGATTGTATTTGCATCTTGCTTGCATATTTTTACAAATTATGGATATGAATGATGCATCTTTTTTAGGCTATGATTCTAGTATTGCTCCTAAATTTAATATTTTCCCCTATGTTCAATGGTGTTTTAGATTCAAAATATTTGTTCAATCTAAGAATATCAATTTATGGGAAATCATTGATTGTGCTTATATTGTGCCCACGTTGGAAAAATCCAAGTGGAGCAAACATGATAAAAAGATGTTTATTATGAACAAGCTTATGTTAGAATTTTTATTAAATGCATTTGATTCATTTATGTCTAACAAGCTTGATTCTTTTGATAGTGCTTACACCTTATGGAAATTTATTGAAGCACATCAAGGGGACTTGTAGGCGATCCGATAAGCTTTGGAGGATCCCGCTTCAAGTTCTAAAGGAGCTTCATGCACACAAGCACTAGGCGATAGCCCTAGTGAGGTTTGCGAGTTCGAATCTATTAATGATTTACCTAATGGTGGACTTGCTTGTGCTAGTGATAAATTATTTCATGCCTACAAGAAATTACAAAATGATTTCATTAATTTACAAAGCAAGCATGTAATTTTGAAATCCGATCATGAGTCCTTAACTTCTAAGTTTGATACTATTTCTAATGAAAATATGATCCTTAAAGAAAACAATAAAAAATTAAAATTGGATCATGATTCTTTGCTTTCAAACTTTACCAAGTTAACTCATGAAAGAGATGATGCCATGTTAGAAGTAGATAACATACAAAATGATACTGCTTCCTTTATAAATGACTATTTATGTTCTACTTCTAAAAGTGCATATGTGCCTAAAAATGAAGATTTGAATCTTATGAATAAAAGCATTTCATTTTTAGATTCAACTTTGAAAACATGCATTAATAATCATAAGAGGCTTATGGATATGTGTGCAAAGTCTAAGTCATCATCTACTCATCATGCACACATATATAACAAAGTTTATAAGTGTTCAATTTGCGGCCGTAAAGGCCATCTAGCTAAGTTTTGCTATGATGCACAAAAACATTAGAATATTAATCCTTCTTGTGCATCTCATATAGCTTCTTCATCACATACACATGCATATGCTTATCATGCACATCATAAACATGCTAATGTGTTTAAATGTGATATTTGTGGTCGTTTTGGTCATTTGGCCGAATATTGTTTTGATTTGAAAAAGAAATCTTTTTTGCCAAATGTTTCTAGTAAACCACATGTTTTTAAATATGATGTTTGTGGTAGATATGGCCACTTAGGAAAGTTTTGTTTTGATAATGTTTCACATTTGCAAAATAATTTTAAAAGACCATCCATGTTTGCAAATGTTTCTAATGTTTCCCGTGCACGAGCTAATGGTCCACAAAAACAAATGGATATCTTTCATTGCACAAATTGCAATCGGAATGGTCATTTGAGTGAATATTGCTTTGACCATGTTAGTACACCACATATGCCTAAGAGGGTTCATAACCCTAGGGCTTTGAGCTTAAATAATAGGGGTCATGTCCTTAAATCTTTTGGTACCAAGAGTTCTTGGGTACCAAAACAAATTTAAATTTTAAACCAAGAATTTTAGTGTTCTTACTTTTCCTTTTCTTGATTTTGAAAATTATGTCTTAAAATCTTTTGGTTATGAAAACAAATTTTCTTTGATCAAATCTTTTGTTTTCATGATTATTAGTTTTGATTTTGATGAGAGGTTTGTATTCATATAACCCTCCGGAGTTATTGGGTGTTTATTCCTAATCATTGTTTACCGGGTGCTAAAAATGTTTACATGGGTTGATACTAGCTCAATAGCTAGATATAATTGCCTCTCTTGATTTTTCTTAAATCAATGATGATTTGGTTTTATGGATTTTATTTGATTTATGATTTCATTTGATTGATTTGTTTTCATTTGAAAACATTTTGCATGATTCTCATGCTCTATTTCTTTTGATTTCATAAATCTATTTTATACATGGTTTTTATATTAGTGTAATGAGACACTATCTCCATAATGACATACTCATATGTGTTCTCATTGTCTTCTTGTATGTGAGTGATTTTTAGCATATTCATGTATGCTTGCTCACATGTTTTACCTTGATCTTTATTGCATATATTTTATATGGCATTTTGATAGGGGGAGCAATCCCTATACTTATTTTATACTCACCCATGCTTATTTGTAGGGGGAGCTTTCGCTCTCTTCATTCTTGTTTTTTTCCCCTTTTTGATGTTATCAAAGGGGGAGAAATACTGTGAGTATATTCTTTCTTGCTTATATGTATGATATATTATACATTGTATATTCATTTCCTTCATGCATATATTTCTTATTGTAAATTGTTTGTCATCATCAAAAAGGGGGAGATTGTTGGCCTTCTTGTTTTGATGATGTTTAACAAACAATTTACCATTAATGTTGTTTGTCTAGTATTTGTGTTTTCTTATTTATTATAGACAAATAACGTTGTTGGAGGATGGATGGAATAGAGCTTCAACGATCATATCCAATGGAGGTTGGCGGAATAGTGGAGTGAAGCCTTGTAATTCAAAGTTAAAGATCAAGTTCAAGCTTCATCCGCATGTGTACCAAGTTGAGCTACAATTAAGATCAAGATCAAGCTTGGGTAATCTAGTTTAGATTTTATATTATGTGTGTTAAATACCTTAAGCTCAATATCATATACATACACGTATTTGGTTTCTATGTATATATATAGTTATATATATACATGCATGGTTTTGGAGTTTCATACTTTGGACACACTTGCAAAATACATGAGTTTTCACAAATAAAAATTCAATTTGAGAAATTCTTTTTCTAACATATTTGTTTTCATGTTTATAAACATTTCGCAAAGTTTCATCAAGTTTGGAATTGATTTGTTATGTTTAATGGAATTTACAAAATCATGTTTTCGTTTGTGCACATGTTCGTGCATGTTTTACAAAATAGATGAGTTTTCATAAATGGGAATTGATATTTAAGAAATTCTTTCTTTGACATGTTTATCTACATGTTTAGAAACTTTTCTCAAAATTTTACTATTTTTGGAGTTGATTTACTATGCACAATTGATTTTACAAAATTGTGTATGTCAGCAGATTTTCAAAAACTGTATACCTGTGTTCAAACATTTATTTCTCTCAAATAAGAAAAGATTTTTCATAAATTCTTTCTCTAACATGTTCTTCTACGTGTCTAGAACCTTCGTTCAAAATTTCATAATTTTTGGAGTTGATTTACTATTTTTAAGTGATTTTACAAAGCTAAATACGCAGAAAAATCAGATCTGCCAGTTTGCTACAGTACCCACGGTCGACCGCTACAGTCGACCGCGAAAGTTACTGTAGTATAACGGCTATATTTTCCAGATTTTGATATATCCGTTATTTTATCTTTTTGCTTGGTTTTCTTAGGTTTTTGGGCTTGTTTCATGAGCCTATATATACTCCATGCCCTTATACTTCTAAGGGCACTTAAGAAATGTTTTAAACTAATTTAAATAGTTCTAAATAAGGGTTTAAGTGTGTTTTTAGTGTTTGTTTGGTTTAAAGATTATTTTCACAAGTGGAGGAGATAATCTTCTTGTTTGGGCTCCAATTTCCATCTCTCCATCTTGTCATCTATTGGAGAAGTTTTCTAAACTCTATCTAGCTTTACATTTGCTTAGTTATTTGATTATCTTTCTTTAAAGCTAGTTTTTATATTGAGTTTAGATTTGATTTTACTCATTGTTACACACACCCACTTGAGCTTATTGTATTTGCATACATAGTATATTAGGGTTGTGAGAGATTGTAACATTGAGTTGTGCTTCATTGAGTTCTCCCCTTGTATGAGAGAACAAATCATTTATTGTTACATTGTGAGATTGTAAGGTTTTCGGTGAGCTAGAAAATCGAGTGTGTTGTGAAAGTTTTTGGTGAACTAGAAAACCGAATGTGAGGAGTGAACGTTGTTTGGTGAGCGTTAAAAACCGACATTATGAGGTGTAAACGTTATTCGGGTGAGCGTAGAAAACCCGGTTGTGATAGTGGATTTCTCTCCGGGAGTGAGGAGCGGAGACGTAGGACGGAAGGTCCGAACTCCGTGATCATATTGCTTGTTTGAGTTTGTCTTTGGCGTATTTGTTTTTGCATTCATCTTATATCTCGAATTGTGCATTACTCATTTATTTCATCCACTATCTTGTTTAGATTATTTACCCTTGTGTTAGTTTACATATTCTTGCATATATAGTTTTATCATATAGGATATATCACATTGTTTATATTGCTTATCCTAGCTCATATATCTTGTTGTATTTCATACTTGCTAGGATAACTTATTAATTAATATTAATTGGCATTTAATCGGATTAGATTAGCATAAGACCCTAATCACCCCCCCTCTAGGGTCTAACAGGGGGTTCCATCTCCGTACTCACGATCGATGGAAGATTCTTCATCCCAAGTCTCTGACTTGTGATAATTGCTATCGAGAGGGAGACCTTCTCAACAAACAGCTCATTCATACCAATATGAGTGGCTTATTTCTGCAGTCCTCTCGGAGTGTCACTGTTGTGCGTCCGTGCCTTAACAATCAGTATTTGATCGATTAACAAATGTCGCCTGGCTTGCTAAGCAGCAACGTCATCACAAGAAGAAGATTTCCGAAGCCGAATATCCTAAAGTCACTGTTAATGTGATCGGCAGAGGGAAGGCCTCAGCTCCTAGTTCTGACGAATCAGAAAGAAGCCACTCCCCAACTAACCGGGAAATCTGTGATGAGTTTGAAGGAATATATCGCCGCACTCGAACCTAGACAGGAGCTATTCGCTTGGTTAATTATCAAAAGTTAGCTAAGGGTATTACTTCAGATGATGAACATTCAGCAATTGCTGCTTCTCAGTCATCAAGCTCCATCATGGCACGTGAGGCTCCTGCTTATATGACTGGAAGCTCCAATGACTTAGCTAAGAGGATTGACGAGCATCATGTCATGCTCCAGACATAGCAAAAAACACTTCTCCAAGTAAAAGAGATGTTGGCCCAGCTCCTCGCAGAAAGAGGCCAAAATCCTGAATCTTCCCGGAGGACAATTTCAAAGGGAAAACAGAAGGCACATGAGAATTCGGAACGTGAAACTCATAACCTAGAGTCTTCATCTGAAAATGTGAAAGAGATGGAAAGAGAACCGAATCCTCAATCATCTAAGGTCGATGAACTAGAGGCTCGCCTCAATGCGATCGCCAACAGAAGTGAGCTTCGCGAAGAAGGGGTAGTGCGGCCTTATCCTGCTGAGTAGGATACAACTCCCTATCCACCAAAATTTAAGGCCCTAACATTGCAACCTTTTGATGGCATAGGATCACCAAACCAACACATCTACTATTTCAAGTCATAGACTGGAGACGTGGTGGAAAATGATGCTATCCTAATCTGTTTGTTCATCAGCATCCTTAAGAGAGTTGTCTTCGAGTGGTTTATGAAACTGCCTGCTAGATCCATTCAAATATAGGTAGATCTAGAAAGGCTTTTCTTAGCCAGGGTTTTTGAGGATGATACAGAAGTGTCTGTCTTAACCCTTCTCACCACCAAGAAAAGGAAGGGAGAGTCCATCAAAACTTATGTGGAAAGATTCCGCAGCATGGCATTGCGATGCCCATGAGGTTGACCCAATCTACTTTGGTCGAGACTTGCAGGCATAACTTGCAGACCCAACTCCTTGCTTAAATAGGAGTGGTGGAATATCACTTCTGGAGGCAATTGGTTTCACAAAGAGTACAAGCCGAAGAAATCGTTGCTCGGGTCACGGCTGAAGAAGCTACCCAACCAAAACCGTAGCAACAGTGCAACCAAAACAATGCTCCGCAGTCTAAGTAAAAGAAGACTTAGGCTGCCGATGCTAGAACACGGGCATCATCTGCCAAGCAAGGTAAGGCACCGAGCCAGTAGAGAGCGCCCAAGTAGTACTCGTTCAAAGAGGAGCATGTTGATACTTTGTTTCAGTTACTTCGGAAGAACAACAAATTGCAGCTTCCAGAGATCAGAAAACCAGATGAGGCAGGAAAAGTCAATAACCCTAATTACTACCATTATCACAGGTTTTTAGGACATCCTACCAAAAAAATGTTATGTTTTCAAGGATATCCTACAAAATTTGGTGAATACCAATGTACTTACACTGAAGCCTGAGCAGAAGACCGTATCCACTAATTTGATAGTGGTCCAGTTCGGTAATTTTCCTCCAACAATAGCTGTAAATAGAGTTGTCCTCATCCATAAAGGAGAAATGCTCATGAAAAATGCTGATTTACATGGTTAGCAGGACAGGGGTTTGGTACCCCTCACTACCTCCAAAGGGAAGATTATGTGAGTCCATCCCGATCTGGTTGAAGATGAACAATGGACGAACACCTTGTCCAAAAAGACAAGAGGCAAGGCTAAGTCATCTAACATGATTAGCCCCTCCATTAATAAGAATGATGATCATCTCAAACATCTCATAGACTCAGAAGAAGAGAGGATCGTTCTTGCAGCATACCCAGGTAGCAACCCTGGCACCCAGTCAGGAAAGGCTTACCTGAAAGACTATGATCAGAATGCTCAAGAAGTAGAAGAACAACTCCAAGACACTAGGGGTTCTGTTCCTCAAAAGTCAATTGACAAAGGAAAGCAAAAAGAAACCCGGTACAATAAGAACCTTTCTCAGGAACCCGGGGAATCGAGCACTCCCTTTCGATTCAATGTCTTAGAGTAATTGGCCAACATACCGGACCGGCCAGGATTACCCTGTATGAGCTCCTGCGACTATCTAACACCACCAAGGAAGCTCTAATCGAGGCTTTAATGAACACGAAAACCTTTATCATGCAGATTACTAAGACTCCTAAAGCTTCTGAAGTCCAATCTTGCCTGCAATGTCTGCAAGCAGCATGAAGTCTACCATGCATATCGTTCACTCAGGACGATATGCAGGTAAAGCACAAGCATGACATACCTTTGTACTACACAGGGTACATTAGGTCCTCAGAAATCAGTCGTGTCCAAGTTGACTCGGGCTCAGCACTTAGCATCATGCCTTACAAGGTCATGCAAGCCTTAGGGATTCCCATGCATTGGTTGAACACCACCCAGACCACTATTTTTGGTTTCAATGCTAACAGTACTCGACCTCTAGGGAAGATCAAGCTCAGGTGTTAAATCGGAGATCTCAAGTCTGAGGTGACTTGTTATATTATAGATACGGACACATTCTATAATTTATTGTTAGGGCGGCCATGGATTCATGTAAACCGCATTGTCCCATTTACCCTACATCAGGTCATGAAGTATGCTAATGATGAGGGGGAAGTCCGAACCCTGATTGTGGAAAAGTACCCTTTCAGAGGGGTAGAAAATTTCTATACAGATTCTGTCTTCTACTTGGAATCTTAGGAGAAAGAAGATGCCGACAGCGGCAACAAAGTTAACATCGAGCCAGATCCTGAAGAAGATTGTCCATGGGAGTTGAACTTCAATGTAATGTGTCAGGTTGAGTTTAATAATAATATACCGAGTGAGAGCGAGTGGTGCATTAATGAAGACTTTATTTTAGCATACTTGTCTGATGAGTCATCTAAGAATGAACAAATACAAAATGATACTGATGCAGGTACCGACCTATGGCACACATTATGCACCAAGGCCTCACTAACATTGCCGATTAAGTCATCCTTTATGTCAGATGAAGAAGTAAAAGTCGCCCATAAGGTTTTCTTCAAAGTCCCGTCCAAAAGGAAAGGGTAGAAGCCAATCTACTTTGGTAAAGTTAAACCTAAATTACTCAAACGAGAAAGTTCAGAAGAAGATAATGGGGCTCCTCAATTTCATTACCATGAGCCTAATTCCATATATCTGATGAAACGAATAGGATAAAATTTTAATGAAAAACATGGTTTAAACTTCGAGAAAGAAAGGCGAACGCCCATCTGAATGTCTCTCACTCCCGAAGGAAAATCTCCGGATTATTATAAAAAAACTAGAAGAGGTGTGGGTTATGTCACAACCCCTTATCCTTTAGAAAACAAAACCGGTGACTGTCTACGTCAAGACCATTCATCTGGTACATCTTTATGGGAATTCGATGTCAGCACTAGACTCTTCTTTAAAAGTTTGACCGTGAACATGGTTTCAACTAGTCATCTAGATGAAGATGCAGGGGGTGATGAAGAGTTGATCGAGTCAACCAACGACCCTTGGATTAAACGCCTTAACATCTTGTGGGATATACGCTTTGAGCAGCGCGAACCACCCACTGAAGATAAGGTAATTCAGGTTAACATGGGAGATGAATCGGACCCTAAACCTATCTTCATAAGTAAAAGCTTATCACCCTCTGAGAAAGAACATCTTATATCTCTCATTCGAGAATATATAGATGACTTTTCTTGGAATTATGAAGACATGCCTGGCCTTGACCCAAAAGTAGCCATGCATCGTCATAATATTGATCTGGATGCAAAACCCGTTAAACAATAGCAACGCCGATTTCATCCCGAGATCATGGAAGCAATTAAGTCAGAAGTCAAAAAACTTATTGATTCGGGCTTTGTTAGAGAGGAACAACACCCTGACTGGGTAGTCAACATTGTTTTAGTACCCAAGAAAAACTAGAAAGTCTGGATATGTATAGACTTTCGTGACCTTAATGCAGCTTGTTCAAAAGATGAGTTTTCGCTTCCCATCACTAATGTCATGATTGACAACACTTGCGTATATGAGAGAATGTCTGTCATGGATGGATTCTCAGGGTATAATTAGATCAAAATGTACCCTAAAGACGAAAAACATATCACTTTCAGAACACCATTAGGGGTATATTGCTACATAGTAATGCCCTTTGGATTGAAAAATGTAGGCACAACTTACCAATGCGTGATGAACATAATCTTTCACGAGCACTTACGCAAGAAGTTTGAATGCTACATTGACGACATAGCAGTGAAAAGCCAACACAAAGGTGATCATCTCCCATACTTGAAGATAATGTTCGACATCATGCAAATACATCAGCTGAAGATGAACTGACAAAATCATTCCTTGGAGTATCAGGCGAAAAATTCCTAGGATTTATAGTTACATCCAAGGGAATTTCTCTTGATCCAGAGAAAGTTTATACTATCCAAAACATGCCACCTCCAAAGAATCTTAAAGAACTCAGAGGTTTGCAAGGCAAATTGGCTTACATCCGAAGATTCATATCTAATCTCTCGGGACGATACCAACTTTTTTTCAAGCTCATGAAGAAGGGAGTATCCTTTGTTTGTGATGGAGACTGTCAAAAAGTATTTGAGGAGATTAAGAGTTATCTCACTCAACCGCCGGTTTTTATGGCCCCAATATCGGGAAAACCATTCCTGTTATATGTGAGAGCTATGTATCATTCTCTTAGAGCTTTATTAGCCTAAAATAATGACCAAGGACAGGAGCAAGCCATCTACTACTTAAGTAGAACCATGATGGGAGCCGAACAGTGATATAATCCGGTAGAAAAAGAATGTCTCGCTTTGGTATTCACTATCTAAAAGATGCGATATTACCTGGTTGGACAAACAATCTATGTCATCTCTAAGGTAAATCCTTTGAGAGTCCTAATAAAGAAACCATCCTCTCTGAATTGCCGGCTGGCAAAATGGATAATCCTCATGTCACAATATGGCATGCAATTTATGCCCCAAAAGACTGTCAAAGGTTAAGCTTTGGTGGACTTCCTAGCCCATCATCCTGTGTTAGGGACGTTTAAGTTATATGAAGAATTGCCCGATGAGGTTACCAAAGCTTGCATAACTCAAGAAATTATGTAAGTGTGGAAGTTATTTTTCTATGGTGCATCCAGAGCAAACCCTCATAGAGCAATTACCGTGGGAGTAGGAGTAGTATTCATCTCTCCAAACGATCATATGATCCCAAGAGGATTTTTCCTGATCGAGCCCAGCACCAACAATGTAGCTGAGTATAATGCTCTGCTATTAGGAATGTAATTTGCTAAAGAGCTTAACATTCGACATCTCGAGGCTTGCAGTGACTCTCAGCTTATTGTAAATTAAGTCCGAAAAGAATACGAAGTGCGCAATGAGGATCTGATCCCGTACTACTTTACGGTGCTAAATCAAGCTAAGAAGTTCGAAGGTTTCTTCGTTGGTTATATTCTACGAGCTCAGAACGCTTATGCAAATGCTTTAGCCTTGTTGGCAACCTCATTAGCATTACCACTAGGGGCTAAAACAATAATTCTTATCACTGGATGTGAATTGTATTGTCCCAAGCTTCCTTCAGAAGAACGTTCAAACAAAACGATGACATAAGAAGTCTGTACAACCTCAATGGAGTTTGAGCCCAGGGATTATCGGTTCCCGTATATCGATTATGTCTTATATGGGATTTTGCCCGATAATTCTAAGGAAGCGGCCGCTATAAAACGAAAGGCCCTCCGATTCTATTACGACATGGTTTCCCAAATCTTGTATTGTAAATTGCATGATGGAGTTTTACTTTGATGCCTTTCTAGAAAGGAAGCAAAAGAGGTTCTCAAGGAAGCTCATGATGGGATGTTTGGAGCACATTAATCTGGGGCTAAGTTAGGAGATCTCCTCAGACGAATTGGCTATTATTAGCCAAAAATATTTTCAAACGTAGTTGACTATGCTAAACATTGTCACGCGTGTCAAATCCATGGTGATTTCATTCATCAAGCGCTAGGGAACTTACACCCCACATCTACGTCTTGGCCATTTGAGATGTGGGGAATAGATGTCGTAAGACCAATCTCTCCTCCGACCTCCAAGGGACATTGATTTATTCTAGCTGTAACCGATTACTTCTCTAAATGGGCGGAGGTAATCTCGTTAAAAGAAGTCAATACTTCGAATGTGATTAAATTCATCAAACATCATGTCATCTACCATTTTGGAGTCCTGAGATGAATAATCCATGACAATGGAATACAATTTGTCAGCTATGGATTTTAGAGGTTTTGTGACAAGTTTAGAATCCAAAAGTATTGCATCTACGGCATATTATCCACTGACAAATGGCCTTATAGAAGCTTTTAACAAGACCATTGTGAAACTTCTCAAAAAATTCGTTTCCAAGAGCCGACGTGATTGGGACGAAAAACTCGGCGAATGTCTGTGGGCCTACCGCACAACGGTGAAGACCCCTACAAGAGCTACACTATTCTTTTTGGTATATGGCTGCGAAGCTGTGTTACCATTGGAAATCTAGATCCCTTCCCTGAGAGTCACCATCGCGACCTGAATGATAGAAGAATAGAAACATAGACTACGCCTTCAGGAACTTGAAGCCTTAGACGACAAGCGACTTCAAGCTCAGCAGCAGATTGAATTATATCAAGCCTGGATTTCTAAAGCCTACAATAAAAAGGTTAAAGAATGGATTTTTAAGAAAGACGATTTGGTCTTAGCCATCAGACGACCCATGGTGATGACACACAAAACCAAAGGAAAGTTTAATCCCAAGTGGGAAGGGCCATTCATAATAGAATCAGTCTACTCGAACGGAGCGTATCGCCTCATCGATCAAAAAGGCAACATGCTCATGATGCTAATTAACATGAAGCTTCTCAAGAAATACTTCCCATAGGTCATGAAGCCCCCTTTTTCTTAATCTTCAGCCAAGCTTGGCTGGGGGTTGCCCATTCAGAGTTTGTTTTGGGAACATGTTTAGTTTTGCTGTTTTGTAAGTCGTCATGTTAACACTACGCCTCTGACGATTGAAATTTTCTGAAATTATTCTAAGCAGTTATAAAGAGAATTTTGAATTTACGCTAAAGTAACATCACACCTATAGCATTTGCAATACTTTTTATTTCCTAAGTTGGAATTCAACAAGAGAGACGATGAAAGAAAAAATGATATCATTTTTATTCAATGTTGTTAATTTGATACAAGATGACGATAATTGAAACAAAAACGATACAAAACTTTTCCCTAGCTAAAAGCAATACAAAATTTAAATGTCAGGGCTCATCAGCTTAAAGGACTTGAGCTTAAACTTCAACTCTGATATGTTCTCCTCATGAGCCTTTTTGACTTCTTCAGTTATCTTTCTCTTGAGTTCTTCTTCATCAGGTGCTGGTTCTGCAATCTCTCTCCGAATCTTATCAGCGACGAAGATCTCATTGCAGTAGTCCTTGAGAATCCTATCGTAGCGAGCAACTAATCCTTTTATGACTTTCATATCCTCAGCTAGCTGGGCATTCCTCTGAGATAGCTCAACCCCCATGTGAGCGAGGTCTGCTTCAGCATCCCAAATACTCACAGCGAGGTTATCCATGTCTATTTGTATATGAATATGCTCCTCTTGTAGGCTGGCAATACGAGATTTTTTCTCAGATAAGCTCTTTTGAAGAGCCTCATGGTGTTGCGCTCACGAAGCTTTGGTCACAGAAAGAGCCTGGTCTAATTCTTTCATCTCAAGATGTTTAGTGCACTCTCTCAGAGCTTTTGAATACGGGAGAGGAGCAATAGGATAGATCAGACCCGTATACTCATTACGAGTAGATCGTGGAATGGCTTTAGGAGGAAGGTCTTCTTGTGAACCCTGATCCTAGGCTGTAAGAGGAAAAGCAGACTCTGAACCCCTAATGGGCAACATCTCTTCTGCTTCCACATCCTTAGGAATGGAAGGAGTTGATCGAAGTGCTTCATCCTCTCTTTCCGTTAAGAGCGCAACATGTGCAGACTTCATTGCGTCCCCCATCAACTTAGCCCTCTTAGAGTTTTTGGTAGTAATGAGCTTTCTCTTACGAATTCTCCTATCATATTCGCCTTCTTCTTCAGCAGTAAGGGCCTTCTTCCCTAATGATCTTAATGAGCGAGGTTCAAGAGTGGGAGCTTCCTCGAGAATTTTTTCAGTTGCCTTTTCTTCAGAAGGCTCAGCAGCTGGTAGTTCCTCTGTGATCTCTCTCGCTCTGATCGCCTCTCGTTCATAGGATAGATAATCCTCTATCCTTGAGTTGAGTCCTAGTGGACCCGCTCCTCGATTTGTATAGTTCTCGAATCTCGCTTATGCATGAAGTGTATACATCATATTCTGGGATTCAGAAAGCCTCATCAAACCAATCACGGAAATCCGTGATAGTTGAACAACTAGGTAGCGAGTTGGGCAAAATGAATTGTGCATGAGTTCCTCTGGCAAAGAAGAAAAACCAAGCGCAGACCCCTTCATATAAATTTCCGATGCGGGATAATTGCGGATTAGGGTTACCGACATAAAGCTGATCATATCCAAACTACCTGGCGAATTGAGAAGGCACATAAGGTTCAATGATGCATCTCTCGCCTAGTAAAAAAAAAACCAAGTAACCCACTCTAATTGTGAGGAGCCATTGGAAAATTCCTACATTTAAGGATGAGGAACCTTCAAAGACCGCATCTCCAAACTTCGTCCCTTCTTTCTCGGCCTCGTAAAAACAAGGGTGACAACAAAAAACGTCATAATTGTCCTATGTCATAATTGTCCTCTAAGGACAAGAGTTGTCTGGCTCGGACTATGTACACAGTCGTCCATGTAGCTGATTTGAGCCTCTACACAAAAAGGACGGAGGTTTCAAAATCTTGCATGATTCTCGTCATTATTGAAGGATAATGCAGCACAAACCAAGCCACCAAGTATGTATACGGCACTGGTGCATGAGGTTGGGGAGTCTTCTAGGCTTTCCTTCCAACAAAAGTTATTTCTTGGACATCGAGGAACTTAGAAGTCAGATCTCGTAAGCCCATTTGCAAACAACTTACCATTGCAGAGAGAAGACTTAAAGGTCTTTCGTAAGCCAGGAGAACAGCTGGGTATACTACTTCAACCAAGATAGACTTAACTGGCTTTGACAGCATGACGCACCATTTCAGCCATATCATTAGGAAGCCGACAAGGAGAGCCGCATCGGAGATGGGAGTTGCAGCCTGATGGTGAAAGCTTTCGAATTCAGTATCAGCTTCAAATCCATCCTCTAGATGCTTATTCTTATAGCTAATGTTAGGAGCCTTGATACAGGCTTTAATGCTCTTAGAAGAGCTAACAATAAGACGGGTCACCATCAAGTCCTTCTGATCTAAGTTCTGGAAGAGATAATTTGCCTATACAGTGTGCATGATGCCGCCCCCACGCATCCTAACAACCTGAGCAAATATGTGAAAGTGGCATATCAGCTCCCAGAAAGTGGCATATATCTCAGGATGCGCCATCCTCAAGATAGAAAGTTCCTCAGTAGTTGGAATGAACTCCTCATAGGGTAGCTTTCCAAGGGATAGCCCCAACACTATATGCATTTTGTAGAGAGCAAATCCTAACTCCCCAACAGGAGTGAAGAATGTGTAGCTGTCCGGATTATATCGCTCCAGCATATCGAAGAAGTTTGGATAGTTCTGGACAATCCAATGCCGGGTAGCCAGCACTGATAGTGTAAGGCTAGACTGAGCTAATGGCTCCTTGAGCTTCTCAAAAACAAAATCTACCATCTGAGTCTACCAGCCACCTTCTCCAGAGAATAACCAGCTAGGAGAACGAAAGGCTTGCGTAGGAAATTCACCCCGAGCAATAATAAACTGGCATATGAAGATGTTCGTGGGAAGGGGCACTTCTTGAGCAAAATCTTTCTTCTCAAACCTGCCAGGCCTCAGACCCTTGAGTTGTCCATTAATTTGTACATGACATTAGCGACCAGATCCAAGTGAGTTGTTCTCCCTCTCATTGACAAGATCGAAGGCCAAGCCCCTACAACAACCGACACTCGGGAAATAAGATAGCAGATACATCCTTCTCATGCTAGGGAGGAAGAAGAAACGGTCATGGATTCTTCGCAGCAGCCGGGAATATTCTACATGTCCAACTTTGTCATCTGCTGTTATACGATCTCCAAACAAAAATGCCAGCTTGAGGAATTAGTCATGGCCTACAGGTGTTTCCTTGTCCAAGTCAGTGATCAGAGCTCTAAGAGTAGAACATCGGGCAAACCTGATCAAATGTGTCCGCTCTAAGTCAGAGTAAGTGCACAATGGAATTTCTCTATTAAGACCAAAAACTTCACCCGCTTCAGAGTTATCAGTATACCCGAAGTGATGCTTTGGCGAAAGTGGTACATTGGAGAAAAGCACTGTAAAACAAGAAATAGAAATTAGTAACTAAAATGAGTTGCTAATGTAAGAAACTAGATTATAATGTAGGTTCAAGACCCGCGTTTTTAATTTTAAACGCAGAGTTCAAGACCCGCGATTTCAATCTCAAATGTAGAGTCCAAGTCTCGCGTTTTCAATCTTAAATGGAGAGGTCATGATCTGCGTATTCAAATACAGAAGTCAAGACCCACGTTTTCGAACGCAAAGGTCGAAACCCGTGTTCAGAGGTCATAATAAACACAGAGTCCCAACTCTGTGTTTTCATCAAACAGAAACGAGTCATCTTCCTTGTTGTCAAGAATCCATTTAGGGTTTTTAGAAAACTTGTCAAAACAAGTTATTATGGTCACCACTTACCACAACAAGGAGGCCTACATAGCGGCGGTGGTGAGGCGCTCACGAAAGCAACGACACCACCGGCGTCCTCGGCCGGTGATGTTTCTAAAGCCGCCCTGGTGATCTTCTTGGAGCCAGAATTCATCCTCCTAGATGCCATTAATGCAATTAAATAGTGAAGATGAAGTTCGCTGGAGATTCTGTTGAAATTAAACGAGAGTTCTCATTCTTAGAATCACACCAAAAATAGAAAGAGTCGAATGACTCTTGATGTGACCATACAGGTCTATTTATAACAGTCGTCAAGCTATTAAAGTGATACGTGATTCTAGGAGAGAATCCCAACCATTTTTTATAAACATTATCTTTAGCGTTAATAGATAAAAATCTTTTGGATTTTAACCTTAACGCAGAGTTCACTTTTGCGTTCAAATTCCCAAATGCTGGGCCCAGGTCGACGTCATGAGAGCTCTTAACCCTGCGTTTCGAACCTCAAACGCAAAGGTCACCTTTGCGTTGCAATTATTCTAAACAAAGGATCCACCCTTGTATTTTCAAATATGATACTTATTCTCCAAGTTCATGAATTCTTTCCATAGAGTGTTAATCAAAACCTCTGTATCTCTTTAGCAGGAGCTAAATTATTTCAGTTGACAAAATCTTCGTGAGATTAACACTATACTTCTGACGACCATCATCCCCATAGAGTTTGAATTTATCTTGCATCACTTCTAATGTGATGACAAATCAACTTATCGATTCTCATCAATAGAACGATAAGTCCTCAAAATCACTCAAACTCATGATCAATTTACTAACTCTATCTAACAGAATAGTAAATAACCTTATCTATCAACTCCCTTTAGCGGAGTGATAAAATTCTCAAAATCTTATTCAAATCACAAGTATCGTAAGTCATTGCTCTGATGATAAACCATTTAGCAATTCTCCCTAGCGAGCCGCTAAGTCCCCCAAATTGTGTCCGAATCATATAAATATTTTTCCTGTCACGTTAATATCACACTTCTGACAAACCCACTTATCGAATCTTCCCAATAGGGCGATAAAACTTCAAAACTACCCCGATCGCAATATTTTTTTTGTCATGTTAATATCACACATCTGACAAATCTGCTTATCGACTCTTCCCAATAGAGCGATAGGTCGTCAAAATTGCCCCGATCATAATATTCTCCTGTTACATTAACATCATACCTCTAACGGTCCAAAACTCCCTCTCTTTGAACCTTTTTATTCCTCCGCATAAGAATAACAAGTATTCTTATAAAATCCCCAGCGAGTCAAACTCCTTCTAGAATTATCCCTGGCAGTAACATGAAATTTTTTTGAACTTCACTCAATGTGAAAATTCATGCCAAGTTAATACCACACCTATGACACTTATGGATTTCTTTCAATGTTTAAAGAAGAAACGTAATACAGGAAGAATTCTATTGGTCAGTCCTATCCTAAGAGAATGACAAGTTCTTATCCCCAGCAGGTAAAAATTTTCTAGAATTATTCCAAATGATAATGAAGAGAAATTTCTAAATCTGGCATTCCTCATATAATTTCATTGTTGCATGTCAGAACACGACACATGCAATAAATAAGGAAAAGCCAAGATTTTCTTTTTATTTTTTTAAAAATATTAAGAAGTGATGCAAAGTCTTGTTCTTATCAAACAAAAAGGGTGTGGGGGGGGGGGGGGGGGCCAATACATAATTAAGCCACTAGGCCCATAAAATTAAAATATACGAGCCAATACTTGAAAGCAGAAAGTTTTTCTTCATGAGAGGCTTGTACCGTTATTTAAAATTTCTTCTTGAGTTCATGCTTATCCGGCATCGCCGTGGCAGCTTCCTTTTTGGCAAGTTCAAGAGATTGGACCGATGAGCGATAAGTGGCGTAAGTCTTCACACTTTCAACTATGAGCCTTTTTAGGATTTCTTCTTCTCGACCAAGCTCAGCCTTGTGTCAGGCCAATTCCACCTCTAATCGATCGATCTCTGCCTGAGACGTCTGTATAGTAGTGTTAGAAGCAACCACAACCTGTTGCTTCTGAATACATTGCCCCTGCAAGAATGTAATTTCAAGTTCCTTTTTAGCTACATTTTTTGAAGAACTTCATACTTGTGAGCTGCTTCAGCCTTGAAATCAGCAAAGGTTAATGTAATCTGAGTGGTAAGATGAGCACAACGCAGTTCCTCTAAAGCTTTCAAGTCCTTTTCCAATCGAGAGACATTGTCTGAGCAGTGCTGAAACCACTGAGCATTGTCCATATATTGGATGCTGCTCAGAGAGTTCACGAGTATTGGACTGAAAGAATCAAATGAAGCTCGTCTAGTACTAACTTCCTCAATCGTCATCTTCATCATGTCCTCCAATTGCCTCATAAGAATTTTAAGCATGAAAGGAATGACCACCGGACTTAGAGAAGCAACAGAGGACATCATTGGGGCTCCTGAAGTTGTAGATCTCGGTGTAAGAACAGTTGGTGATGATCGTGAAGAAGCCGGAGAAGCCACTGTAACATCCAATTGTGAAGGACTTGAAGGGAGAACCATGAGGGCCCCCGCCTGGGCTGAGCTTAGCATACTCTTCGTCTCTGTAGGTTCGAGAGAAATCATTAACGGAGGTGATTTCTCTTACAAAGAAGTTGTCGTTGTTTGTGTTGGTTCTAGGAGAGAAGTAGCTGTTGACTGTTGGTCGGAAGGCAAGGTCGTGTCAGTGGACTCACGAGTTGGAGATCCTACACAAAAAAGTAGTTAGTACACAAAAAAGAAAATACCAGAAGGATCAGATTAGGTGAACCTGCACGCAAAAAATGGTTGGAACACGGAAGGAAAGTCAGGGCACACAGAAGGAAAGTGCAGGGGAATTCTAAATAAACCAGGCTTATCGGTGATAGAAAAAGGAATATGAGTAGACGCCTTGTCTGATGTGATCTTGGGAGAATCATCATCAAAAGTAGTGATGTCATCTATAGAGTCACGCTCTTCATCCTCTTCATCACCCCCTCTGACACTATCAACCTCAGTGCCTTCATTATCTCCATCAGCTGCATCACTAGTCGAGGAGGCTTCACAATCTACTTTCTCCTCGTCATCGCGCACAGCTGAAGACTCAAGTGGACTCGTGTCGGCAGCCGATTTAGTCATGAGTCCTGTTGTCGGGCTAAGCCTTAAATCGCCAGCCTGTAGCATTAATGCTGAAGGAGAAGGAGATTGATTCCCTTCGAGCCCCCTTAGGTCTAATACAGGAGCCTCATGGGAGCCCGCTGCCAGAGCAGATTCTGCTTCTGCAATCATTAACTCATCCTCCTCGCCCTCAGGAGGATGGTAAGAGGAAGCTTCACTCGATAGGGCTGGACCACTTGAACGAAGCCCAGTTTTGTGTGGAAGGCCCGTGATAGAAGACTCTTGTTGTTCTTCTCCTTATGCAGACTTATAAGCATCTGCCATTAACTTCGATTTATGTTGGCCTTCAAGGGGACAAAACTCAACCTTCAACTTTCGGTGAGCTCGTTTATCGTACTGGTTAGCTTCATCTGCTGTAAGAGCCCTCTTACTAGCAGCTCTCACTGTAGGGATATCATATATCAGGCCCCTGCATGGGTGACTTCAACCATTTCATCTCCCCCTTCCTTAGTAGGGGTGCTCTCAAAGGACATATATTCGTTAATTCCTCTCAGACGAGATGTCTTGGATCCCATCCGAGAAGCATACATATGTCTGATTTCCTTCAGACAAGAGGTATTCAGATTGTATCCGGACACCTGAGAAGTAGCAGAATACCAGTTGCAAAAACCTATGGAAGTGTAAGAGTTAGGTGTTTTATGGGGGAGCTTGAAGATGGCCTTGGTGCAACCAGCCACCGAATAGTACCAGTCTCTAGCCCCTTCATATAGATTGCTCATAATCGCAAGTTAGAGTCGAGCATTCTCGACGTATAGCTGGTCATATCCAATTTGGTGAGTAAATCTATACGGTTGATAGGGTTCGATGAAACACTTCCTACCTTATCGAAAGATCAAGTAACCTGACTTGATATAGAGCAGCCAACAAAAAATACCTCCATTCAACTGAGTAAATCTGTTAGGACCTGCCACATCTTGAAACGTCAAGGTTTCTAGGGCAACTCCGTCTTGTTCCTTGATAAGGTCCCAATCCATACGCCTAGGAATGGAAGCACACTAGAAGTACGATATCGGGTACATCCTCTCCATGTTGGGCAAGAAGAGGTGACGGTCCTTAACCGTCCATAGCCACTTATAATCCCCATCATAAGCAATGACTGTTTCAAAGTCAACGAAGTCCCCAAAGAAGAATACTGGTTTGATGAGTGGTTTATGGCTTAGACTTTCAAATTTAGCATCCGTGGCCAATGTCCGAAGAGTTTCGAAAGAAGCCTGAATGATCAATTCAACATGGTCTTTATCAGTGATACGGAAAACAGGGAGCTCCTGTTGCAGATTGAATGTCATATTTTGATCTATGCCACCTTCGTGACCAAAATAATGGCTGAAAGGGAGGGGCTCATTGGTGTGACGCACTACAAACAAAGAAAATAATAAGTCAGTGCAAAGGCAAATCAAACGCAGATGTTAAACCCTGTGTCAAAAAATCAAACGCAGAGGTCGAACCCTGCATCGACAAAACAAACGCAGAGATCAAAACCTACGTTGACACAGAGATCAAAATCTGCATCGGTAAAATCAGACACAGAGATTGAAATCTGTGTCGACAAAATAAAACACAGAGAACGAACCCTACGTCGGCAAATCAAACGTAGAGGTCGAACCTTGCGTTGGCAAATCAAATGCAGAGATTGAACCCTATAGTGATAAAATTAAACGTAGAGATCAAACCCTGTGTTGATAAAACAAACGCAGAGATTGAACCCTGTGTTGGTAAAATTTTGAGCACGGAGTTCAAAACCCTCATGCTTCAAATTTCAAACGACAGAGTCCTAACCCTGTGTTGTATTATTGAATCGAGTCTCCTTGTTGATTCAAAATCCATAACTTTTCGTAACAAGTTTTACGACCATGAAGGTCACACTTACTACTAACTAAAGGAAACCGAGGCGGCGGCATGCCTGCCTGAGTTACAGCACTGTTGGCCGGCAAAGACGGCAGTGTGCTCTGAGCCGTGGTGACAATAGGTTTGGTGGGTCGGGAGACAGTCTTCTTCTTGGGCGCCATTGATGTCGCTTGATGAGGAAGATGAACAGTATTCACCAAAAATAAGAACAAAATTCTTCGTTGAAAAATTCGAGGAAGAATAGAGAAGAGTCGAATGACTCTTGATTTGACCCCAGCGGTCTATTTATAGACAACTGTGAGCTGTCGAATCGGGATGAGATTCTAGGCTAGAATCTCACCTAAACACGACCATTGCATTTGAGTTGGTTGAAATTCCAAACGCATAGTTCACCTTGTTTCCGGTAAAAGTTGCTGTTTTCATTGATGTTCTCTTTTTTTGAGATCTGTTACAACTTCAAGCGTTACAACAGTATAAAATGAAAACAAAAGGGTTACAACTTAAACGAAAATAAACACGAGAGCCCGGTTTGGTACGGTCTCGCTTGCGTGGGTTGTTGGCCTGTGACGGGGACGTCGATGTCCGTGGACCGCCGACTCTACAAGATCCTTGCCGATAAAATCCGGCAGAGTTTCGTCTATCCGCGTAGGATATAGAAACAGAACCTCGTCGATCCGCGCAAGATCTAGAGGTTATAAGCGTATATCTCGGCTAAAATGAGATAATAGCTCTTCTTAGTGTCACCGCAAAGGAGCAACACTAAGGATCAGAGAGGGGGGGTGAATGAACCTTGATGAAGAAACTCTGACTCCTCACTCCAGCAGGGCTTCGCCGCTTCAGACTCTAGAATTTCAGATCTCGAGGATAATCCCAAGACCGGAAATTCTTCTCCAAGAGCTAAATCAGCGCCAAAATCAAGAGCCCCTCACAAAGGAGGCCTAGGGGGCTATTTATAGCCAAAAGGAGAGGGGGGGGGGGGCTGATATGGACACCCCAAGAGGAGAGACACCCCATGTGGGGTGTCTCGAGCTAGCCGAGACATTTTCGTGTGTCCCCGGTTCAGCCCGGGGCTGTGCCGTTGTCCCGCTGTTGACTCGCCGTTGACTTTTCGTCCGAACTCGGATTTGGGTGATTTCGGATGCGTTGGAATCGTGACGGCGAGCTCTGTAGGCCCCGATGGTTGGATTGTCTGTGGGGTGGTCGAGGCGCAGCGGGCGTTGGTCTGACTGCAGTGATAGCGGGGTTTTCGGTCAACCCGTATCCTTGCGATTCTGACATTCTGTCGGCTCACGTAATCCGTCGGTTTGCTTCATTCGCTCACCGGCGTCATTTGAGCTCTTGTGAACCTGATAGTGACGTTCGATCGCCGCTCGTTGACACCGAGCTATGTTCGGGGACCTATCGGCAATTTTCGACGCCTACACACCTCTGCGTTTCAATTCTCAAGCATAGAATTCACTCATGTGTTTTAAACACCACAGAATGAACATCTTGACGATTAGGGCTATGACATAACTTCAAATAAATAAAGAGAAGCTAACATCGGCCATCAAGGTGACCAAAGTCGAGAAGAAACTGGCTTATGACAAGCAACTATGCAGCCTCTTGGATGAGTATAGATAGGTTATAGTCAATGAGGTTGAAATCATCAAGCTCGATCCGTCGCGCAACTCATTCTTCTGAATGGCTTAACATTCCAACAAAGATTAATAAAGCCAAAAGGTGCTCAACTTCACTGAAGAAGACCTTGTTAACAAGTTTGCAGTTGGCGTTTCTATGATAGATTCGCTTTCATCGGCTCCTTTGTTATTACTTAAACACCTGTAGTTGTGCTTTGAGTGTTCATTTTGCCTACAAGAATTTTTTGGACATAGAATACACCTCTTTGCAAGTTGAGTGGAGTACCTCAAGGATCCAGACAAAATTTGAAGAATACAACTCTTCGCAAGTTGAGTGGAGTATCTCAAGGATCTAGATAAAATTCGAAGAATACACCTCTTTGCAAGTTGAGTAGAGTATCTCAAGGATCCAGATAAAATTCAAAGAATACACCTCTTCGTAAGTTGAGTGGAGTATCTCAAGGATCCTGGCAAAATTCAAATAATACACCTCTTCGCAAGTTGAGTGGAGTATCTTAAGGATCCAGAAAATATTTGAAGAATACACCTCTTCATAAGTTGAGTGGAGTATCTCAAGGATCTAAAAAAATTCGTTATGACCATCGTTCTTGTTTGGTTCGATAACGATGGGCTTTAGATTGTTTAACTAAGTTCATTGTCATCAAGATGCAAAAGTTACCTTGTTTGGTTTAAGGAAGTTGAATCACTATGTTCCAACAACTAGGTCCATGATGTCTTCGAATTAGACGGAGTGAACAATCAACCAACAAAATCTCAGGATCCAAAGTATTCCGAAAATTTATTCCAGTCAATCGTGAACTTTCGAAAACTTTAGAGGGGGTTCTCTAAGCTGTCTAAAAATCACAACAGATAGCTGGTCCCTATCAGACCTCAATCAATATTTCGATAATGAAAGTTACAATTAAATGACTTTCATGAAAGCTGCAAGTGGAGGACTTCTCACATAGATCGGGAGGAGTTATAATTCAATGACCCTTTCTATGACTGATGAAAACTCTATTCAGTGGCCTTTACCATCAGGTGTGAGAGTTACAATCTGACGACTTTCACATCTCAAAATAGCTAAAGCGAAGATTACTGAACAATGGTCTTTGTAATGCTTTACAGAAGAGGTTACAAGTCACTAGCCCCTTTTGAATGTAGAACTCACCTTTGCGTTTTAGTTCTTGTAACGCAGGCGACCCCGTGTTTCCAACCCGCAACAAAGAAAACGCAAGCGGCCCTTGCGTTTTCAGCATCCAGCAGACACCCAACTCTGCGTTTTAATTCTAAAACGTAGAGTTAGGGTCCCGAACGTTGACTTGGGCATTTGACTTGTTCAAACACAAGCTAAAACGGCTTCAGAACCGTTTATCCCACGTTTTGAGGGATTCTCGCCTATGTTGGAGCGGATTAAGGGGTCAGTTACACCCCTTATCCTCCTATAAAACCCCAACAAACTCAACAGAGCAAGGGGTTGGATTTTTTGGGGAGATCTTTAGGGTGAGATTTTTAGAGTTCGGATTGGTTATTTTCTTCTTGGAGATCTAGGAGCAATCATCCTCAAGAGATCGGATCCATTGCAACAAGAAGATCATATCTTGGAGCATCCTTCAGCAATAGAAAATCTATTTGGCTATTAACCGAATTGTCGGTTCAAATAACTCTTTTTGATAGAGTTTCAACTCGCTCTGAGTTCTTAAACTCGTTAAGTGTTCTTTTTTAAACTTACCACACAAGTTAGTTGTTCCAGTGAATTGAGACATGCGGATCATCAATGGAGAGCAAACTTGACACGAGCATTCGAGGGAGGAACTTCATCGCTACCGTGAAGAACCCAGACTTAAACAAAGGAGAGAATTCAAATCAATTCTCTTCTCTTTTGTAATCGGTAATCCAAATTATAATTGAGATTGAGAGATTTGTAAACATTCTTTTTCTAAGTTAGAGAGAATAAAATATTCAATTCTTTCATTTTTCATTTCGCAAATTTTCCACCAAACAGGGAAATTTTCGGCTAAAGACTTTAGGACTCATGGTTGGTCTTGTTGGAGTCTTACACAGTGGTGGCCTCGTGTCACCAAATACATCTTAGTGGAGAATAAGGGGGACCTACAAAGATTTGGACTTTATGTGCCTATTAGGACGACACAACTAGGTTTGAGAAATAACTCCCACCAATTCTTCGGTGTGTTAGATTTATATAATCTTGACACTCGTACCTTCTTCACTCCAAATGGTGAATTGGGAATTCCTCTTCACGAGATGGCTGAAGTGGCCGGGTTTCCATATGGAAGATACCCGTATGAGGAGTATGTCCAAGGACATAAGGAGCTAACCACTTTGGAGAAGGAACATCCCCAAGTTGTTGAAACTTATTGGGAAGTACTATGTCATTACTACATTTGTCTGAATGTAGAGGGACGGGCTGATAAGAAAGTTGAAAAACTCCTCAGCCATAACATCTGGACGCATTACCTCTTTATGAACCTGAATTATAAGAAGGACCCCATAGTACCACTAGGTCCTTGTGAGGTGGGTGAACTGTCTCGTCGTGTACTTGTCAACTTACCCCTATCATATATGACGTCCTTAGATGAGCATGGTTACTCGGCAGGAATGATGTTTGACAGTTATTTTTACTAATGCGGGGAGCCAATTTCTTCCAAGGCCTTACTGGCAAGATATCTTATATTATGGCTTAGCCATGTCATCATTCCTACCGGCAGTTCTGATGCATTGTTGCCAGAGGTGGTATTTTCGGCCGTTTGTTTGGCGCACAGTCGTCAATATGCTCTTCTGCTTACCATGATTGCTCGTATCCATTGGGGATTGCAACGATTATGTCACACTTTTTGTCATGACACTGAGAACCTGAAGGTAGAGTTTCCCTACGCCTATCTCATGGCATGGTTCATTATGCATTGTCCCACACTGATGGGTGCGCCTTCCGCTTGCATAGACGGACAAGTTACTCCTTTCATCTAGAGGTTAGAAAACACAGATTGGAGTAAGCATTACATGGCCTTGGTGAGACGTACTCTATGGGATCATAAGAATTTTGAGTTCAACCGGTGTTTTCCTTATTTTCCTGGAACCAGCTACGGCCAAGCTGTAATAGAGGAATCCAATGATCAGGGCTACACTACCTTGTCATTTGGTTGCTTCCTGTGGCTCATGAGCATTTGTCCAGGATATCTCATCTATCGTTTCGGTCCTGAGTGTGTATTAGAGCCTTATCTACCTTGCCGCTTTGCCCACCAATTTAGTTATGACCAATTAAGCAATCCCAACATCGAACTACAATTCGAGGGTTGTAGCCTAATTATCGAAGCAAGGGCTTAGTATTGGATCGTTGTCGGTGGTACATGTGCTCGATTCTCACTCCCACAACAGGATCCTTAACCCTGGGCAACGCTCGCTTATTACAAGTGGCATTGCATGGCAAATACGGTGATCCCAAACTTTAACATCAACTCTTCAGGACTACGCCCCATTCGACATCACTATAGATCTGGGAACACTTCCAGTAGGAGTCACATACCGGGACTTAAAGAATTCTTATATGCTGAAGAAAATGTCGGGGCAGAAGAATCCCGACCTTCTAGTCCTCATGAGACTCAAGAAGAGGTGGACGCGGCTTTGGACGAGAGTACACTCCCACAATCTCCACGCGTTGATGAATACGGGAGTAATATACCCATTGCTGCTAGGGAGGATGAGGCTCTTGGAGCCGGAGCTACTTTTGGCAACTTTGGGGCTCCCATTCGTGCTGATGAGCCATTCGAGCACTTTCAGCATGAAGCTTCTGAGAGTAGATTTTCCCCTCGACAATATGTTGAGACTGTGCCTAGGGAATCCAACCTTGCTATGAAACCCACTGGTATGGTAATCTTAGCTTATCGTAAGCTTTGAATTATCACTTTGTTAATATTTAACTTCCTTCTACTGAGCGAGTTGAAGGAGCTGAAGCTTCAAGGAAGATGGGGGAAAAGTCCAAGAGGCCAGGATCTATGAGGAGGGTTAAACAAGTCGTTAAGAAGCCAAGGCAAGAAGCTCCAGTGGTAATCGCTCCTCCCATCGAAACAGTTGGAGTTGACACAGAGTCAAAGTCGGAGGATGACGCTCCACTATCTCGACTCTGTGTCATCACGCCCTGAACCAAGAATGACTGCTGAGGCCGCTACCGTTGCCCCTATTATTGAAGCTGAGATCAGTCTCAAAATACAACTATTGGCACCGGAACAGCTACATATACGAATGTTGCTCTTAAAAAAACTGTTGGAACCGACGTTGCTTTGGATACAACTTCTGGAGCTAAGGCTGAAATGACTACGAGTGTTGCACCTAATAGCTCTATCGCCTCAAAAAAATTCTAACTCTAGCATTAACCATGTTTGTCGCTACTCCTGCTACTATCATTGCCGCTCATGCAATCATTGTCGCTACCCCTACAACCATTTTGACAACTACTATGTTCACTTCGTCAGAAATAATGGCAGCATGTGCTGGTCCTTCGGAAGCGGTGCCTTCCCATATCACACCCTCTTCTTCTTTTGACCTGTCAAAAGAATTTGGGGTGTCGATGATCCGGAATAATTTCCTCACCGTTCTGAGAGCATCCCCTACTCTAGTGTTGGATCATGGCAAGGATTTTGCTAGGATCAAGGCGGTGTTGGAACCTCTTTTGTATGTGATGCAGAGCTTGACCAGCAACATAGCCATGCTACCCTATTGGATGCATTTAGTAAAGGTTAAAAACCTTTTCAAAAAGTGGCAAGACCGTCGCAATTAGTCCCTCCTTCCTATAGCTAAAGAACACGCTTTGCAGCTTTTGAGGCAGAGGGATGATTCCCTGTTTGAGCTCGAATGCCAAGTGCTTGAGAAAAAGCAGAAGGTCAAAGAGATCGGGGAAGTTGGCGAGAAATTATCCAGCAAGAAGAAAAAGGTTGCTGATACTGAACACAACCAACAACACTTGGTTGAATCTTATAGAGTTGTGCTTGCTGACATATAGGCTAAGCTAGCAGAAGCGGAGGATGAGTTGAGGAACGCAACCGAAAGGTGGAAAATTTTAACAACTCAGCAGGCAGAACATCAAACACTGCTTCAGATTGAGTTTGATGCTTTGGAAAGGCTAAGTAGTTATGTAAGTAATGTAAAAGTGTTTTTTGATGATGATCTGCATAAGCAAGCGATGGCGGAGGTTGAAGCGACACACCAATAATCCATGAACCAACTCGCTGAGGAAATCCACCAAACTGTTGAACATTTGTAATGATATTTTATCAATACAGTTATGCTCTCATCTATCAACTTTCTCCTTTGTGCACTTTGGTTATTTGTTAGTAGAGTTCATTAGTCACACAATACAAAAGACTTGTCTTAACAAGTCTCCGCCTACGGGACAACTATCGAAAACCAAGTCTTAGAATTTTAGGACGAGGTTCGGAGTACCTCATCCTACACTTGATTGAAGTAATGACCCTCATTTATTTTGAAATTGAGGACGAGGTTCGACTGATTCCAACTAAATCTTGGTTGGAACAGTGACCTTTGAGGTTCAAATTAGTCTAAATGGAGTCTTGATATTTGAACTCAATTAGAGGAGTGACCTTCATCATTTTGTAACTTGAAGACGGAGGTTCGACTGATTCTAGATAAATCTTGGTTGGAACAGTGACCTTCGTCCTTTTGCACCTTGAAGACGAAGTTCGATTGATTCCAGCTAAATCTTAGTTAGAACAGTGACCTTCGAGGTTCAAACTAATCTCAACTGAGTCTTGATATTTGAACTCAATTGGAGGAGTGACCTTCATCATTTTTAACTTAGGAATGAGAGTAAATATCATTAAATGAGGTGGCAACCTTCAACAGTTCCCAAACTGTTGATCCTCCTGTATCCGTCACTTTGTTTTGTCAGCATTAAGTCTTTGGTACTTAATGCGTCGCTTTGAGCCATGTTTTCGTTGGTATTAAGTACGAATGCAATTAATTGCATTGCTTCGTTCCCAACACCCTTTGGCAGTTCAGTGCTCAAGGATTCGTGAAACAGATCCCAGCCACTTGGTTGGCTTCCTCACCTATAAATAGGCAATTGCCTTTTCGAGAAGATTCATCTTCTTCTTTGCCTTGTTTCCAAAATGATTCGGAGGGGTCTTTGCCTTTTAACGTTCCCATCTTCATCTCCTGCAAAGTTTCAAAATTTCTTGCCTTCAATGGTTATCGTCAATGAGGTAGGCCAAACTGGTGATGCCACTGCTTCATGTAACATTTTTGATCTTTAATCTGATGGTTACTCTTGCTATTTGAAAGCTTGATGAGGTTCAGTCATTTAACCGTCTTTAAGTTCTCATTTTATATAATTATGATCCATTGGCCCTTGCAGTGACTCGTTCGTTTGGGGATTTCTCAATCTCTCAGAGTCGAAGTCTGGATATATTTTGACAACTTGTTGGACTTTTGAATATAATCCTGAAGAGATATCCCAAGTTCGAACATGCTTACTGTTTGACATGCCATGCACCCCCAAGCATGCAATCCTTCATCTGAACTTTGGTCTATGTGGCAGCTTGACAGACTCAGTGAAGTGCTTCTTTTTGCAAGTGTCAGCAACAATATTAGAGTTGCCTTCACGTTCTGCGGAGATAGGGGAAGTGTTGATCCTATGCTCAGAGCTTGTGATGTTTTAATTAGCACTTAGCTTAGCCAAGTAGGTAGGCGTGTGCTACAAGCACCAAAGTTAAAAGTTGGGTATGGGGAAGACTTCATGCTAAGGAATGGAAGATGGAACTTCAACAACAAGAACTATAACGTTGTTGCAGACGAAGCTCGTAGCTCGAGGGTTGTTGAAAGGACTTGTAATTGAACTTCGTATTGTAGTTCGAAGGTCATCAAAAGAACTTGTAACTGAACCTTATAGTGTACTTTGAAGGTCATCAAAAGAACTTGTAACTACACCTTGTAGTGTACTTCGAAGGTCATCGAAAGAACTTGTAACTGAACTTTGGAGTGTAGTTTGATTCTTCTAAGTTCAATCTGTGTACTTCAATTTTTTATACTTTCAATCATTATATGAATAGAATTTATAGTTTTATCCACATATTGTTCTCTTCCTTTTTGTGCAATTAAAAAAATCATAACTTAGGATTTTTAGCAAACCCTCAGCTATCAACGGACTTGAGTTGTCTGTACCAACCGCCGTTTAAATCGGACTAGCCATATTTTTCCCCTCAGTATGATGAGTTGTCAAAGAGTTTCTCTTAGACATAAGTTCTAAGATTTATCTTCTATCCGTAGCCTCTTTTAGGCTTCGGATCAAACATATGATAACGAAGTTCAAGTTATGACTAAGTGTTAAGAACAAAGCTCGACACATAGCAGGCTCGTTTGAGAAAACGAACGTCATTTATGAAAATGACGACGTTAAGACGATCAAGTCACTCAAAGACTTAGAACAAAAACAATAAAGAAAACAAAGGCATGTCACTTGGTAGGACGAAGGTAGAAAACACATGTCATTTAAGAAAAATGTCGATGTTGGGATGATCATGTTGTTCAGTGACTTGAAAGTATAATGACAATGGAAACAAATACACATCATTAGGTAAGCCAATTCTTGGAAAATGAATATCATTTAGGAAAATGACGATATTGGGATGATCATATCGTTCAGTGACTTAAAAGTATAACGACAATAGAAACAAAGGTACATCACTTGGTAGGCCTATGCTTGGAAAACTAACGTCATTTGACGACGTTGGGATGATCATGTCGTTCAGTGACTTAATAGTATAACGATAATGATGGAAATAAAAGCACATCACTTGGTAGGCCTATGTTGGAAAACGAACGTTATTTGGGGGGTAATGATGACGTTAGGAAGATCATGTTGTTTATTGACTTAAAAGTATAACGACAATGGAAACAAAGACACATCACTTGGTAGGCCTATGTTAGAAAATGAACATCATTTGGGGTAATAATGAAGTTAGAAAGATCATGTCGTTCTGTGACTTAATAGTATAACGATAATGATGGAAACAAAGGCACATCACTTGGTAGGCCTATGTTGGAAAACAAACGTTATTTAGGGTAATGACGATGTTAGCAAGATCATGTTATTTAGTGACTTAACAGTATAACGACAATGATGGAAACAAAGACACATCACTTGGTAGGCCTATGTTAGAAAACGAACGTCATTTGGGGTAATGACGACGTTAGGAAGATCATACTCAGTAACACGTCACATAGTAGGTTACTATTAGAGAGATATTTTTGAAACAAAAGTTAAACATTGACTATCAGAGGTAATCATTAACATGATAGTTTTATGATCCCACTATCCTAATAAAGATAATTAGTGAAGGAAATTTGGATGGAATGAAGTAAGGAAATCATTACCTCTATTTGCCTCTCCTGTTGCTATAAGATGCGTTTAACCAAGGGGCATATGAGTGATATTTCTTTAGAAATTTACCATTGATAGACATCATGAGTTTGTCACCATCTTGAGTGATAAGATGATATGCTCCATTTGAGTAGATAGTTTCTACCATAAATGGTCTTTCCCATTTTGGCTTAAACTTTCATTCCCTTTTGGAATTCAGAATCATTGGACGTCGGACAGCAACGACCATGTCTCCTTCTTTGAATATGCAGTATCGAACATTCTTATCAATTACTCTGGAAATCCAAGCTTGATAAAATTCGATGTGTTTTTGAGCCAGTAATCGCTTTTCATCTAGTGATTCTAGTTCTTTGAGACGTCAGCGATGATTTTCTTCCGGTTATCATTCCAGTTGCAAGTGCTATTCATAGAGACGGAATTTGAATTTCCAATGGTAATACGACTTAACATCCATATACCAAGGAGTATGGTGTCGTACCTGTCAGCGTACAAACCGTTGTACGGTAAGCCCACAAGATTTGACCCAGCTTCTCGTTCCAGTCTCTTTTATTCGTCGAAACCACTTTAGTGAGAATTTTGATAATGGTCTTGTTGAAAGCTTCTATTTGAATGTTAGCAGCAGGGTTATAAGCTATTAAGGCCAAATTCTTGATTGTGAATTTACCATAGAATCGGGTGAAGGCTTGGCTAACGAATTGGGGCCTATTGTCATGGATGATATGTCTTGGGACATTGTATCTGTATACGATGTGGTGTTTTAAGAACTTAACAACGTCACTCATCTTGACTTCTCTCAACGGGATTGCTTCTACCCATTTAGAAAAATAATCAGTTATTGCTAAAATGAAGCGATGTTCCTTAGAAGAGGGTGGGGTTATTGGGCTAACAATGTCCATACCCCACGTCTCAAATAGCCATGAAGTGGCTGACGGGTGAAGATGCTCGGGCGGTTGATGTATGTAATTAGCATGTATCTGGCAGGCGTGATATCGTTTATCATAAGCATTAGCGTCTTGTACCATGCTGGGCCAATAATAACCCAGTCTACGTAGTCAGTCCTACAATTTAGGACTGGGCTGATGAGCTCCATTGTGCCATCATGAGCTTCCTTAAGAGCTTATTTTGCTTCTCTATTTGACAAACAACGAAGTAACAGTCCATTATACGACATTCGGTATAAAGTCTTGGATTAGGAATCATAGTAGAATATAGCTGCTCACCTATGAATAGATTTTCTTTACTTGATGTCTTCAGGCAATAAGCCATATAAGACATAGTCAATGATCAGAAAATGCCAATCTTTAGGTTCAAGCATTGCGGGCTTATCTTCAATCACGTTGATCTGTAACGCATACTTCGACTTGAATAATTGTTTACTTGTTACCGTAATTTTCCGAGTAGCTCCTTCATGTAGAGCCAATGTGGTTGCAAGTGATGTTAATGCATCGGCATAGGTATTCTTGAGATGGGGTACATAGTCAATGTAGAAGCCTTCAAAGGAATCAACCAACGCAATGGCTGCGGCATGATAGGGAATGTGATCCTCATTCCTAACTTCATATTCTCCATTCACCTGATTAACAATGAGCTGCGAATCGCCATATGCTTCTAGGTGCTTCACCCCTAGTTGTTTAGCTATATCAAGGCCGACCAACAAAGCGTTGTATTCGGCTACATTATTAGAGCACAGCTCTGTTAAAGAAATAGCTCGTGGAAACACATGATTTTGTAGGGAGATAAAGACTACTCCTACTTCAGCAATAACTTGATCAGTAGGGCTTGATCTTGCTGCACCATCAAAGTATAATTACCATACCTATTCTTTAGAAACAACCTTCCTTTTCTATGGATGGTTGGCCATAAATCACAAATAGCTTAACCTTTCACTGCCTTTTGAGGTTTGAAGTGAATATCATATTAGGAAAGCAACAATACCATCTAGTGAGTCGCCAGTTCAATGCAATGGGTTGTGTCATGAATACCCGAATAGGATTGATCTGGAAAATGATATGTATAGTTTGTCCAACCAAATAATATCGCATCTTTTGGACTGTGAAGACCAGGGCCAAACATTCTTTCTTGATAGGAGGATAACGAGGTTTAGCACCCGATAAAGTCCTACTGAGATAATAGATAGCTTGCTCATGGACATTTTCATCATCTTGTGCTAAACATCCTGCCAATGCATAATCTATAGCCCGAATATATATCAAAAAAGCTTTACCTGACTTCGGTGTGACCGACACAGGTGGATTGGAGAGATATTGCTTAATATCTTCAAATGCTTTCTGACAAGCTTCATTCCATACAAAGATACTCCCTTCTTCATTAGTCTTGAAAATGGTTAGCATTTGTTTGATAGGTTGGAAATGAACCTGCGGATGTATGCCAATCGTCCTTGTAAACCCCAAAGCTCCTTGAGGTTTCTAGGAGGTGGCAACTCTTGGATGGCAATAACTTTGTCTGGGTCAAGGTGAATTCTATTAGCGGTGACCACAAACCCAAGAAATTTACCACTAGC
>BQKN01000630.1:127962-140452 GCA_022839385.1 Asparagus kiusianus
TTTTTGGAAAATGGAGGTCATGGCACGTTGATACGTAGCACAAGCATTCTTCAATCCAAAGGGCATTACTGTATAACAGTATATCCCTGAAGGTGTTCGAAAGGATGTGTACTTTTCGTTATCAGGATACACCTTGATTTGGTTGTATCCTGAGAATCCATCCATAAAAGACATCCTTTCAAACCCGCACGTATTGTCAATAATGACGTCTGTGATGGGTAAAGAAAAATAGTCTTTAGGACAAGCTGAATTCAAGTCTCGGAAGTCGATGCACACTCTAATCTTCCTGTTCTTTTTTTGAACATGGACAATGTTGGCCACCCAGTTCGGGTGTTACCCTCACAAATAAATCCTGACTCATTGAGCTTCTTGACTTCGGCTTCAATTGCCTCCATAATTTTAGACCGAAACCGCCTTTACTATTACTTGATAGGCTTGAAGTCTGGTTTGATATTTAAGCGATGCATAGAAACTAGAGGATCGAGACCAGGCATATCATCATAGTTCCAAGCAAAAACATCAATATACTCTCGCACTAGAGTAATGAGTTCTTCTCTTTCTTCGGGCGACAAGCTGTCGCTTATGAATATGGGTTTCAAGTTAATCTGGTCTCACATGTTCACTTGAATCACTTTGTCAACAGTAGGAGGTTCACGTTGTTCGAAGCAGTGTTTTCACTATATACCAAACTATCAGCTTAGCGGATCATCAAGTAGAGGTAGTTGATCATCTTCTTGATTTTCTATTGGAGATGCTGAGGTCATGTTGACCATGAGTGCCTTGAACACAGCTCCTATACTGGTGTCAGACTCCCAGCAAAGGGATTCAGAAGATGAGCTGCAAGAATCATCATCTGGCTCTCTATTGGCTTCTAAACACAGCGTGGACAACGGGGATTCATAACCTAACCCACTACGAGTTTTGTGATAGTAATCCTCCGACTTTCCTTTTGGGACATAAGGAGATCAGATTGGTGTCCGAATCCCTTTACCAAAATTTAAGCTTTTTTTTATAGATGAAGTCATATCCTATTTTCTTCATAAGCTTTCGGATTGTTGGTGTGAAATATGAGAACTGCGGATCTTTTTCCACCTTCTCGGATTCCTCCAAAAGACTTTGCGCTGGGCCGTCGCTGTTCCTAAAGATGAAGTCTTTTTAGCCATTAACCTTAGCTGGCACTATGAAGACTGCTTGTGAAGATTTGATTCACTACCAATTTATCACAAAAGATGATTGAATCGGCATGTATAAATTTGATTCAACATATAACCGGGGTATAGGATCTGCTAATTGTTAGCCTTCTTGTTTTGATGATGATTTATAAATAATTTATTTTTAATGTTATTTGTCTAGTGTTTGTATTTTTGTATCAATTGTAGACAAACAACAAGTTAGAGAATGGATGGAATTGCGCTTCAACGAACATATCCAATGAAGATTGGTGGAATAGTGGTTGAAGCCTATACAATTCAAGATAAAGATCCAAGTTTACCAAGTTGAGTTACAATGAAGATCAAGATCAAGCTTGGGTAACATTAGTTTAGTTTTTATATTATGTGTGTTAGTACTTTAAGCTCAATATTATACACACACATTATATTGGTTTCCATGTATATATAGTTTCATATATACATACATGTTTGGTTTCCATGTATATATATAGTTATATATATACATACATAGTTTTGAGTTTTCATGTTTATAAATATGAGATTAAATATTTCATATTTATTATTGTGTTTTGGTTTAGCTATATAGATATGAAAAAAATTTACATTCATATGTATATTCATATGTTTCATACTCTATTGTGTTTAAGAATATATTGTGTAGAATATGCAAATTTGTGAAAATATTGTGTTTCTAGTTTATAGACTTCATAACAACATTTTATATCTTTTAGCAAGTCTATATAATCAGTTTACAAAGTTTCAAAACTTAGTTTATGTCAAAACATAAAAAAAAACTCATGTTTGTATGTTTTGGATATTTTTGTAAAATGACAAGTTTAACAAATGGAAAATACAATTTCAAAAATTCTTTTTGTAACATGTTCATAAACATGTTTATAATTATTTCCCAAAGTTTCATAATTTTTGGACTTTATTTGTTATTTTTAACATATTTTTAAAAGTCTTAAAAATCTATTTTCAAACCTGGAAAACTGTGTATATCAATTCACGGTCGACCGTGCGTGCCTCTGCGGTCGACCGCACTTTATCTAGAGATTGCATTTGATTTTTATCAAATCACGATCGATCGCCATTGGCTCTGCGGTCGACCGCCATTTTTCCAGAGACTTGAGATTTTTTCAGAACTTTCCACGGTCGACCGGATGTGGCTCTACGGCCTACCGCTACTTTTTTAGCCTGTTTACCAACGACGAGTTTTGGCCCACGGTCGACTACCAGTGGCTCCGCGGTCGACCGCCGATCAATAACGGCTAGTTTTTTGTCCTTTTTCCAGCTGTGTTTTCTAAGGGCCTTTTGGTCTTTTTGCTTGGGTTTTTGCTGAAGTTTTGAGTGGGTATAAATACCCCCTTGCTCTCATCTTTCAAAAACTAAAAAAATGTTTTAATTAAGTTTAACAAGGGTTTACGTTTTGTTTAAGTGTGTTTAAAATCTTTTAAGCATTTTCGAGTTTGAGTTTGTGAAGATAATTTCATAAGAGCAAGTGGAGATCATCCTTTGGTGTTTGAACATTCACTCTTCTCGCTCTCTCTTATTATCTATAGAGAAGTTTTCTAAACTCAATTTCTAGCTTTGTATTTACATTGTTTATTGATTATCATCTCCATAAGCTAGATTTACATTGAGTTTAGTTTGTTTTGATTCTCTCTTTGTTCACACATAACCATTGAGCTTATTGTATTTACATTCATAGTATAATTTGGGTTGTGGGTTTGTGACCTAGAGAGTGAGCTTACATTAAGATCTTACCTTGTATTAGAGAACAAACACTTTGTTATTGTGCCTAATTGTGTAGAACACTTTGTAATACACTTGTACATCGAGAGGAGTGTGTGGTGAGGAAGGAGTCGATACCGAGAGGAATTGCGTTAGTGGCCTAGTGAGAGGTGATAATTCCGAGTACTTGAGGGAGTCGATACGTGAGGACCAACACTTGAGGTTGTTGCTTGTGTATGTACATTGTGAGGATTTGTGAGAGTTGTCGGTTGACTTGATAACCGAGTGTGTAGAGTTTTCGGTTAGCTAGAAAACCGAGTGTGTAAAGAAGTTCTGACTTTCAAACCGGGTTGTGTAGTGGATTCTCCTCGAGAGTGGGGAGCGAGGACGTAGGACGGAAGGTCCGAACCTCGTGAACATATAGTGTGTTTGGTTTGTATTGGCGCACTTATAACTGTTCATTTTATAGCCTATTGCATTTTGTTTATATTGTCCACTAGTTTGATTCACCCTTGTGATAGTTTATATATCCTTGCATACATCATATAGTATATCTCTTTACTAGGATATATCACCTTGGTTATATTGCTTATTCTTGCTTATATCACATTGTATATCTATCTTGTAAGAATATATTTGTTAATTAGTTTTTAATTGGCATAAAATCGGATTAGATTAGTATAAGACCCTAATCACCCCCCTCTAGGGTCTATCAATTGGTATCAGAGCTTGGTGCTCTTTGATTTAAGGTCTAATCGCCTTGAGTTAAAGATCTAAGTTATCTTTTTATGCTAATCTTATTTTGATTGCATTTGTATCTTACTTGTATATTTTTACAAATTATGAATATGAATGATGCATCTTGTTTAGGCTATGATCCTAGTGTTGCTCCAAAATATAGAAACTTCTTTTATGCTCAATAGTGCTTTAGATTTAAAATATTTATTAAATCTAAAAATATTGATTTATGGGAAGTTATTGACAGTGCTTATATTGTGCCCACGTTAGATAAATCCAAGTGGAGCAAACATGATAAGAAGATGTTTACAATGAACAAGTTAGTGTTAGAATTTATGCTTAATGCTTTTGAACCATGTATTTCTAACGAACTTACTTATTTTGATAGTGCTTACACGATATGGAAACCTACAAAGTGTTCAAATTATGGCCGAAAAGGCCATATTGCTAAATTTTGCTATGATGCACATAAACCTACAAAGACTAATATTATTGCTCGTTGTGCATCTCATAAGGCTTCTTCATCACATACACATTCACATGCTCATTCTCATAAAGTTCATCATAAGCATGCTAATGTGTATCATTGTGATTTTTGTGGTAGAGTTGGTCATTTAGCTAAATGTTATTTTAATTTGCGAAAAGTTTCTAATCACAAAATATTTCAAGTAGACCAATATTGTTTCAAAATATTTCACATTTGCAAAATAATCTTAAAAGACCATCTATGTTTGCAAATGTTTCTTGTGCATATGTTTATGATCAACAAAATCAAATGGGTCTCTTTCATTGCACTTATTGCAATTGGAAATGTCATTTGCATAATTTTTGTTTTGACCGTGTTCATGCACTAAATGCGCCCAAATGGATTCATAACCCAAGGGCTTTGAGCTTTAATGATAGTGGTCATGTCCCTAGTCTCTTAGGTACCAAGAGTAATTGGGTACCAAAACTTGTTTAATCTTTATGAATAATTTTTTTTTAATTTTTTTATGTTCTTAAAGATGATTTTTTTTGTTTTTTCAAATCCATAGTTCATGATTCTTGTATGTTTTGTAATCTTAATGTGAACTATGAAGAATTTGTTTTAGTATGTACTTTTGAATTCATTATAAAACACTTCTATGATGATATTTATGTGTTTGTGCTTATGGATCATCTACTTGTGCTTTATAATGTATTATATATATGGTTTGATTAAAAATTTCAAAGAAAATTTTCTTTATTGATCAAACATTATTTTTGGATATATATATCTTTATTTATTTATATATCTAGATATATATATATATATACTTTGTTTTGTGTTTTCATATGAGAGGTTTGTGTTTATATAACCCCCCGGATTTATTGGGTGTTTATTCCCAAATCTTGTTTACCGGGTGCTAAAATGTTTATATGGGTTGTTACTAGCTCAAGAGCTAGATATGGTTGCCTCACTTGATTTTTAAAAAATGATGATTTGGTTTTATGTGATTTATGATTTCATTTGGTTGATTTGTTTTTATTTGAAAAACTTTTTTCATGACTCTCATGTTCTTTTTCTTTTGATTTCATAAATCTTTTATACATGGGTTATAGGTTTTTGTCATGAGACACTATTTCATAATGACATATCAATATGTGTTCTCATTGTCTTGTTTGTATGTTTGTTATGTTTAGCATATCTTTCATTTATGCTTACTCACATATTTTTTCCTTAGCATTCATTTCATAAATCCATTAAGGTATTTTGATAGGAGGAGCAATCCCTATTCTTTATGTTATACTCACCCATGCTTATATGTAGGGGGAGCTTTCGCTCTCTTCATCTTTTTGTCCCCTTTTGATGTTGTCAAAGGGCGAGAAATATTGTGAGTATAGCTTTTCTTGTTTATATGCATGATAATTATAATTTATAATATTAATTTCCTTTCATGCATATATCTTTTTGTAAATTGTTTGCCATCATCAAAAAGGGGGAAATTGTTAGCCTTCTTGTTTTGATGATGATTTACAAATAATTTACTTCTAATATTGTTTGTCTAGTGTTTGTGTTTTTGTATCAATTATAGACAAATAACAAGTTGGAGGATGGATGAAGTTGCGTTTCAACGAACATATCCAATGGAGGTTGGTGGAATAGTGGTTAAGGCCTATACAATTCAAGATAAAGATCCAATGTAATACCCCAACCCTTGAGAGGGTGATGTGATTAGTATTGATAGATTTGATCGGAATACTCATACCACTAAGATGCATCTTCTTTTCGAAAACTCAACTCTTAGAAACTCCAAAGTTAAGCGTGCTTGGCCTGGAGAAATTCTAGGATGGGTGACCCCCTGGGAAGTTTCCCAGGGAGCACGTGAGTGAGGACAAAACGTGCTGAAAAGATATGTGGTGGTTTGTGAGACCAGTCCATCAGATCTAATAGCGTACCGACTCCGGGATTCCGGGGCGGGGCGTTACATCCAATTACAAGCTTCATCCAAGTTTACCAAGTTGAGCTACAATGAAGATCAAGATCAAGCTTGGGTAACATTAGTTTAGTTTTTATGTTATGTGTGTTAGTACTTTAAGCTTAATATCATACACACACATTATATTGGTTTCCATATATATATAGTTTCATATATACATACATGTTTGGTTTCCATGTATATATATATATACTTATATATATACATACATAGTTTTGAGTTTTCATGTTTATAAATATGAGATTATAAATTTCATATTTATTATTGTGTTTTGGTTTAGCTATATAGCTATGAAACAAATTTACATTCATATATATAATCATATGTTTCATATTCTATCGTGTTTAAGAATATATTACGTAGAATATGCAATTTTATGAAAATATTGTGTTTCTAGTTTATAGACTTCATAACAACATTTTATATATTTTAGCAAGTCTATATAATCAGTTTATAAAGTTTCTAAACTTGGTTTATGTCAAAACATAAAAAAAAACTCATGTTTGTATGTTTTGGATATTTTTGTAAAATGACAAGTTTCACAAATGGGAAATACTATTTGGAAAATTCTTTTTGTAACATGTTCATAAACATGTTTATAATCATTTCCCAAAGTTTTATAATTTTTAGACTTCATTTGTTATTTTTAACTTATTTTTAAAAGTCTCAAAAATCTATTTTCAAACCTAGAAAACTGTGTACATCAGTTCACGGTCGACCGCGCGTGCCTCTGCGGTCGACCACACTTTATCCAGAGACTGCATTTGATTTTTATCAAATCACGGTCGATCGCCATTGGCTCTGCGGTCGACCGCCATTTTTCCAGAGACTTGAGATTTTTTCAGAACTTCCCACGGTCGACCGGATGTGGCTCTGTGGTCGACCGCGACTTTTTCAGCCTGTTTACCAACGGCTAGTTTTGGCCCACTGTCGATCGCCAGTGGCTCTGCAGTCAACTGCCGATCAATAACGGCTAGTTTTCTGTCGTTTTTCCAGCTGTGTTTTATAAGGGCCTTTTGGTCTTTTTGCTTGGGTTTTTGCTGAAGTTTTGAGTGGGTATAAATACCCTCTTTCTCTCATCTTTAAAAAACTAAGAAAATGTTTTAATTAAGTTTAACAAGGGTTTAAGTTTTGTTTAAGTGTGTTTAAAAGCTTTTAAACATTTTTGAGTTTGAGTTTGTGAAGATAATTTCACAAGAGCAAGTGGAGATCATCCTTTGGTGTTTGAGCATTCACTCTTCTCCCTCTCTCTTGTTATCTATAGAGAAATTTTCCAAACTCAATTTTTAGCTTTGTATTTACATTGTTTATTGATTATCATCTCCATAAGCTAGATTTACATTGAGTTTAGTTTGTTTTGATTCTCTCTTTGTTCACACACAACCATTGAACTTATTGTATTTACATTCATAGTATAATTTGGGTTGTGGGTTTGTGACCTAGAGAGTGAGCTTACATTGAGTTCTCACCTTGTATTAGAGAACAAACACTTTGTTATTGTGCCTAATTGTGTAGAACACTTTGTAATACACTTGTACACCAAGATGAGTGTGTGGTGAGGACGGAGTTGATACCGAGAGGAGTCGCGTTGGTGGTCTAGTGAGAGGTGATAATTCCGAGCACTTGAGGGAGTCGATACATGAGGACCAACACTTGAGGTTGTTGCTTGTGTATGTACATTGTGAGGATTTGTGAGAGTTGTCGGTTAACTTGATAACCGAGTGTGTAGAGTTTTTGGTTAGCTAGAAAACTGAGTGTGTAGAGAAGTTCCGGCTTTCAAACCGGGTTGTGTAGTGGATTCTCCTCGAGAGTGGGGAGCGGGGACGTAGGACGGAAGGTCCAAACCTCATGAACATATAGCGTGTTTTGTTTGCATTAGTGCACTTATAATTGTTCATTTTATAGCCTATTGTATCTTGTTTAAATTGTCCACTAGTTTGATTCACCTTTGTGATAGTTTATATATCCTTGCATACATTATATAGTATATCTCTTTGCTAGGATATATCACCTTGGTTATATTGCTTATTCTTGCTCATATCACATTGTATATCTATCTTGTAAGAATATATTTGTTAATTAGTTTTTAATTAGCATAAAATTGGATTAGATTAGCATAAGACCCTAATCACCCCTCTCTAAGGTCTATCACCAATATGCTGGTGTTTGTACCTGGCATGTCAGAATTAGATTCAACACGTGATAACTAAGCTAAATTATCGTTATTATTAAAGATAACTACACTATCCTTGTAGATAGGATCATTTACATCCAAATCTTCGAGACCAATTACGACGGGTTCTGTGTTATTAAAAATAGGACCCTGTTCATACTCAGACTTGATATCGGCTTCATTACCGCTATCTGGTTCTTCAACCAGTGGTACTTCAAATAGCTCACCATCAAGGTAGTGGTTTGAATATGTGAAATAATTCTCCACCCCTTTGAATGGTTACTTTTCTACGATCACTGTTTTAACTTCACCACTCTCATCTACATATTTCATGCATTGATGCAGAGTTGATAGAATAATCAGATTGTTAAGGATCCATGGCCGACCTAATAACAAGTTGTAAGACGTCTCTACATCAATGATGTAGCAGGTGACATCTGTCCTCAAGTCACTCATTTGGCATTTGAGTTTGATTTTGCCTAAGGGACGAGTGTTGGAGGCATTAAAGCCATAAATGGTGGTCCCCGTTATTGATAAACGATCTAGAGGAACTCCAAGGTAATGAATGAGCCTCAACGGTATGATACTCAAAGCAGAACCGGGGTCAATATGAATTCTGTCTACCCGAGTAGAACCGATATACCCTATGAAGTACAACGGTCTATCGTGTTTTGGGTTTCTCACATGCATATCTTCTTGAGAAAAGGTGATGCACGTCATTCTTCCTTGAAAGACTTAACAACATTGAGGACAAGTTTCTTTCAGCGTTGCTCCGGCTAGGTTTTGTGGAAAGTGAGTGAGAAAAGCCTCGTTATCTGCCAACGCTTCACGAAGAGCTTCCCTCGTTGATCGGGATAAATGAAGAAGCTCAAACAATGTAATCATTGCTGGGATGTTGGCTAACTACGCTAATACATCAAACCGAAAAGATTCTTTCGAGCTCTCTGGTGCATCCTTCCTGAGTACTTTGTTGTAACAAAGTTCCTTCACTTTGGGATCACTAAGAACTTCTTGTGTTTGCTCCGTCACCTCTTTTCGCGGTTTTGATGGTGCAACTGCTGTTTTAAGATATATCTTCAAATACTCCTTTCCTCCGTGTGTTCCTGATATCTGTACAGGTTGTGCGGTGAATGCTGGCTACTCATCTTTAGAATTGCTAAGTGACGCAGTTTCAACTCCCTCATCTGGGATGGCTGAAACAGAGTTGCAAGATCTTCGCTTGACTTTAGGCTTCTTTGAGTTCGTCGATGTTCACTACTCATCCACTAGTAAGTCAGGATAAATCCACATGACTTCACCTTCAGAGGTGGTGTAGGGGACCATTCCCTTCTCTTTCTTTTGATGAGGGTCAAGGTTTACAACCCTCGTCTTTGTTTGGAGAATTGGCTTCACGCCATCTTGAACTTGCACATTAGCAAAGTCTCTGAACTATAGCGAGATCATATTTGCGGATACCTTCTTTTGCTCAGCTTGAAGGGTCATCACACCTGCATCTAACAAAGCCTGTATTTTATCCTTCAAGATATAATAAGCCTTGGTTGGATGATGCACCATCCTGTGGTACATGCAAAAGTTAGGATCGTCGATCCTTGACACTTCTGCGGTCCGCTTCACCTCTGGCAATTTGATCTTCTTCATCTTGATCAAGGATGTGAGGATGGAAACCATATGTTCATCCTTGAAATTATAATTTTTCTAAAAATGATTTTCGAAAGTATTTCCTTTCTGTTTTGTAGAAGATTTTGTGGATGAGTCTGTCTCAACAGCTAGAGTATACTTCCCTTTCGATTGCTTCTGGGAATTATAGTTGCCTTTACCCCCTCCCTTTTAGACTGGGATTCCTGAGGCTCTTCAGCATTCATCCTCTTGAGCATGCTCTCTACCTGCTCTCCCTGCCAAACAAAATCTTTCCATGAACAGGCTTCAACAGGGCCTATTTTAGACAAGATGTTAATAGAAAGATTGTTGCAGCACATCTTCACAAGAGTATCTTTAGAAACTTAATCACATGAATGCAATGATCGATTTCTGAATCTCTTGATAAAGTCACTGATAGACTCTGTCTTTTTCTACTTCTCAGCCAATAACGTTGCCATAGACACCTCAGTGTCATCGTCGAAGAATCGAGCTAGGAAAAGCTTCTCCAAATCTCTCCAACTTTTAATTGACCCAGGATCGAGTCTGCGAAACCACTCAAAAGTCACCCCCTTTAGGGTACTAATGAATAAACGAGTCATAATAGGATTATTACCCACTATATGCCTTGTCTACGCCTGGAAATAATAAATATGTTGGGTAGGGGAACCCTTTCCATTAAATTGTACTACATTGAGTGGTTTGAACTTCAGGGGATACGAAATTGAATCACATTGAGTTGGATATGGCCTAACCACCCCCAGTTCTTTAAAGTTTCCTTGGAGTTTTAATGCGTCAAGTTGCTTCTGGAAATCATCCAACTTTTGGTCCTATACTTTCGTACGAGGATTGGATTCAGCTTCAAACGATTCAGAATGAATCTTCATAATATTTTCCTCCTCATCATCTTCATCATTGCCATCTTGGATCCGATGGCTATTTTCTTCATCGACGGGTGAAGGTCGCCTACGCCTTGATCCTGAGGCTTAGGGATGAACCTTCTTCTTCTTCTTTTCATTCTCCCCGAGGAGTTTCTCTACCATTGCTTCCAGGCATCTGATAGACTCGTGTTGTTGATGAATTGTTGATTATTGCTCTTCCATCTGTCGTGCCAGGTCTTCCTCACTTCTACCTATGTGAGCACTTTTTTTTCACTTTGATCGGTGTTGGAAGGCTGAGAGGTTGCAATAACTAAGTTCTCAGGCTCTTCATCAGTCTCATCTATGATACCCGCTAATTGATTGTAATCAAACGGGATCACTATGCCCTTACTAGTATGAGTGTGTGGAAACACCCCCTGTCCTTCTATAAGCATTTCACCTAATCCTAGAGAGTACTTAGGATCAGATGACTCAGAGGAATCTGTTGATCGGCACTTCGATGTGGCGATTCTTGGATGCCTGTTTTTTATGGACGAAAGCACATTCTTCTTGATGACAAGATCATCGACGACTCATTCAACCGTTCGAAGACTGAAGATTTATACGCTGACTCCCCACATGGGCATTGTGAAAGCACTGTAGAAATAAGCTTCTCACAGCAACAATGAGATTACATCTGATTTATATTACGCTTGCGTGTGAGATAATCCGAAGATCACTAGCAGGACAACCCCTAGTAGACTCCGTCATTTTAGCTTTACCTGAGCGAGACCCACTGAATGATAGAGGTTGACGAACTTGGGTAGGTTGACAAACTCCGTCATTCATGTGACAAGGTTCATTGATAGGACGAGCTTGGCACATTCGCCTTCTCAGTTGGTTTTTAACTTGAGCGTTGTTTTCTTGATGAACCTCGGTATGAACCGCTTGTTGAATTTGCTAAACCTCTTTCTGAGGATGAGGTTTGTGTTCTGAGTCTACTCGGGTACGAGGATGAGGTCCGTCTTTTTGATATACCTCAAACACTTGACCCTTGTCAGACTTATTAACCCTGGGCTGGTTAGCTCTCGGTCGATAGTGAAAACCATTTAGCGAGACCAAAGCTTGAGCCCTACGGCAAGCTTGGTTCTAGCACTGATGTTGTCGAGCACATCTCGACAGTAGACCAACAGGAACTTTTGCCTTAGCCGAAGCTGGGCGAGGTTCGTTATTAAAAGCCATAATTTGGCTGGTAGAAGCCGAAGTTCGGCTAGGTTACTTGACAACCTATTTCTTAGCCTGACATCTAGTTGCTAGAGCCTCCTCTTTGAGGGGCATAGACTTTTCCTCGAGGTTAACTCGAGTTGAATCATCAGAAGCCACTTGGGCTGAAGTCTTATACAAGACTCGACGGTACTTACGTGCCTTTGTGGGACTAGACTTACCAGAGGAGAGGAACTCCTCGTATTTGGACTGGTCAAATTCGATGACCAAAGTCTCAATATCCATTCCCACAGCGATCTTGTTTGATTATGCCACCGCCATCTCATTGGAAAGAATAGTTGCTCCCACTGTGGTCGCTATCGTCTATAGGGTCGAAAAAAGTGATGTTTGATTGATTTCTTATTTTAAGAAATGGATTCGATCACTTGGTACAAATCCTTTACAATCACTCTCTCTCTCTCTCTCTCTCTCTCTCTCTCTCTCTCTCTCTCTCTC
>BQKN01000630.1:140462-164539 GCA_022839385.1 Asparagus kiusianus
CTCTCTCTCTCTCTCTCTCTCTCTCTCTCTCTCTCTCTCTCTCTCTCTCGATTATAGATGAAGAAAAGATTAATTCAGCTCCTCCTTATTTAACATAGGTTCTTGGTGGTGAAAGGATGCTTCCCTGATGCTTGAGTCGAGATTGCCTCCCGTTGACGATTAGAACAAGATTGCTGAAGCTTCTGACGCTCGTTAGAATGCTAGAATTGAGGTTCAAAATTCTAAATCTATACGCAGGAGCTTTGATCTCTGATGCTTGCCAAAAGTCTAAAAGTCTGAACTGCTAGAACCATTTTCTCTGTAGCCATCCATGGCTGTTTATAGGGTTTAAGCACGTAACCGACATGATAAGATCACGGGTAGAGGGACAAAACTGCCTCCTCCAAATCAACGCACGCCATAACATGCTCCTGAAGATTAGCCCACGTGGTTGACTAAGTCTTCGGAGCCGTTACAGCTAGATCTCACTTGGATGATGAGCCTCGTCTTTAATTGAAACGGGGTTCGTCAAGTAAGATGAGCCTCAATACGCAGTAATGTTCATCTTACAAAGCAAACTTTGCAGTAAACAAGCTTATTTTGATGAATTTTGTCTTCACTGACTTTGTCTGACGAACTTCATCTTTGGTAGTTGAGTCCAACTGCGTAGCGAGCCTCACCTTCACTAATGAGCTTTAAGTCTGGTGGTAAGATTCAACCCTCGTATCCAATGACCAGCTTCGAACCTCGTATCCAATTACCAACTTTGAACCTCGTATTCAATGATGAACTCCGAACCTCGTATCCAATATGGATCCTCGCTAGGCGACAAGGTTCATCCTTATGACGACCCTCATCATATTTTGAAGTTCGGCATTTTTTAATGCCTACAGATACATTCAACACATACGTCGAAGTTTGAAAAATCAAGGGAATCCAAAATGCCATCACACACAAGATGCTCAACTCTACCTTTCGAGATATGACCTAAGCGCTTATGCCATAATGTCACCGAATTTTCTTTATTTAATTTACGCTTAGTACCACGTGATTCCACATGCAAGGATTCATTATAAGAGGTAATTATATTAAGCAAATATAGGTTGTCATAAGTACTCAAGTAACTAGTTCCCACAATATTTGAATTAAAAGATAAAATGAATTCATTGTTTTCAAATAAACATGAATAACCTGATTTGTCCAATATAAAAAAAGAAATCAAATTCCGTCGAAAAGATGGTACTACAAAAGTATTTTTTAAGTCTAAATATGAACCAGTTCCTAACAACAACCTAAATTACCTAATTGCTTTCACGTCTATCGATTGTCCGTCGCCCACAAAGATGTGTCTTTCAACATCACTTGGCTTTCGGTAGCTCAGGCAACCCTGCATAGAAACACTTATGTAAGTAGTAGCACCAGAGTCTGATACAAGTGTATCTTCTCTTCGGAACTTAGTGATTCTCATAGGAGCTTGAGGATAGCTGATTCTTATGGTAGCTTGAGAATAGAGGTGTAAAACAGTACAGTGGAACGCAAGTTGAAGCGTGGAACGAGATGGCGAATTAAAGAATCGAAGCATCTAGTTTTTAGCCCGTGAGTCGAGTTATAACAGTCATGAGTTGATTCATCAGGTTGTGTCGACTCATGCCTGTCATGAGTCGACTCACGAAACCCAACTGTTTGTTACCAGTTTCTAACGAGTCGACTCATCTCAGTCATGAGTCGACTCATTGCTGGTTTTGTGTTTTGTCTAGTTTCGGACGAGTCGATTCATCTCAGTCGTGAGTCGACCCATCAAAGGTTTCCTGGTTCGTTTGGGTTTCTGTTTGCACGAATTCCTATTGGGTTTGGACTTAGTTATTTACCACTTTGCCATCCATGTTGTTACACCTATATAAGGGATTGTTTAGGGTTTCTAATCAATCAGATGTAATCAAAAAGAGATTCTAATCAAGAGAGATTAGGGTTTAGAGAGAATTAAGAGTTTGTTCTCGATTATAGTGAGATTGTGAGAGAGAGATTGTAATCTTTTCATATCATAATCTAGAGGGTATTTTTCTTCGCCATATACTGAATTATTCTTATGTTTTTGTCATCCTCTTCTCAACCCACCTTTGATAATTCCGTGATCAAAGGTGCTCGCAGGGTAACTCGTATCAAGTTGGTATCAGAGCGATCAGATCTGGTAGAGGGGGTATCCTGTGTATGGTCCTGACTCGATTGCAATACAAAAAGCTAAGCGAGATCCTTATTTTATTAGAAGGAGTCCAAAAATTAAGGAAGAAGAAGATGACTGAAGGAGACAGTTCAGCAAGGCTAGATGCATTGGAGAAGCAGATGGAGACAATGGGTTTGACCCTCGTGCAACTCGTCAATCTTGTCTAAGACAAAGAAAACAAGGAGGAATCTTCTTTGAAAGGTAAGAAGAAACTTGTGGAGTTCGATGGAGAAGGCGAGGGTTCTAATTCAGATGAGGAGGCCCGTATTGTTAAGTCTGTTTCACACCAAGGGGGTAAGGGTTCTTACCAGAATTTTAAGATAGACTTCAAAGTGAAGATTCCTGTTTATGACGGGAGTGTCAACGTCGAGAGGCTTAATGATTGGATCGAGCGGATGAAGACCTATTTCACACTTTATAGATATTCATCCAAGGAGAAGCTCGTGTTCGTGACTTTGAAGCTTTCGGGACATACATTAACATGGTGGAAATCCTATTGCAAGCAGGAGAAAAAGGCGGTGTCATGGAATAAGTTCAAGGAACTAGTTAGGAAGCAATTCTATCTGGTAGGGTTCCTCGAAGAGCATTGGTACAAGTGGTACGACTTATGCCAAAGAGTCAATCAAACCGTTCTAGAATACACCACAAAGTTCCAGCAGCAGGCGATGGTCCTCAACATTGCGATAGAGGAATATTTTGTGTTTATAAAGTATATGGCGGGATTAAACGATTACATCCGGAAAAAGATGAAATTATTCATGGTCGAGGCTATTGCAGAGGCGAGCGTGAAGGCTATTACCATTGAGGGCAAGCAGAAGAAGGGCAACGAGACTAAGGGAGACTCCAAACAGACGGGAGGTGAGGGAGTCTCCCGGTTCCAAATATAAGGAGGAGAAGAAGGGTGATCCAGGGAAAGCAGAACCGATTTGTAGTCATTGCGATAAGACAAGATATATTGTTGATCAGTGCTGGGAGAAGTATCCTCATCTCAAGCCAAGAGGTTTGAAGAAGAAGGAGGAGAAGAAGGCATATGTGATATCTCAAGCTCCGAAAGAAGCCCATGGATGACAGAACCCAACAATAGTCTCAAACTTATGGCGGGGAAGTAGGTCACGAAAGAGGACGAAGACCCCCCGAGAGTAGCTCTTTATGCTGAAGTTGCAAGTGAAGACCAGTTTGGTTGATGCTATAGTTAATCCAGGCAGCGAGAAGAATTTGATATCCGAAGTCTTGGTTCAGAAGTTGGGTCTGAAGACGGTCAAGCATCCGAAGCCCTATCCATTGGGGTGGATTCAGAAGGAGGAGAGATTGAGTGTAGTTGATCAATGCACTATCAGATTTGTGCTCCATGAGTCGTATATTGATGATGTGACGTGCGACGTAGTTCTATTAGATGTTTGTTAGATTATACTGGGCAATCCGTACTTATAGGATAGATATGCGATTTACAAGAAGCGGGCTCAGAAGCATACATTCACCAAAGGCGGTAAAAAGTTCATATTTTGTTCGGCGTCTCTTTCGAGGGAGACAAGCTTGGGGACGACGACACGAGCGAAGAGGCTAGTGAATGCAAGCGAGAAGTTTGTCTCACTGTGTATTAGACTTCTAGAAAAGCCATCGAAAGAGGATTGTATATTAGAACGAAAGACGACTACAACAAGGCAAGGAGCGAAGGAGTCGTTTCCAGTTGTACGTCGCTATCAAGTTCCTAGCAAGGCCAGGTGGTACAAAAAAGATGGAGGAGCTCAGGAGTTTCCTTAGCTGAAATTCTAACTTGAACGAGACTTTAAGTTCCTAAAGGGGGACCCATGATACAGGTGTATCTTCTCTTCGAAACTTAGTGATCCTCATGGGAGCTTGAGGATAGCTGATTCTCATGGTAGCTTGAGAATAGAGGTGTAAAACAGTACAGTAGAACATAGGTTAAAGCGTGGAACGAGACGGTGAATCGAAGGATCGAAGCATCTCTGACGAGTCGACTCACGAAACCCTATCATTTGTCACCAGTCTCTGACGAGTCGACTCATCTCAGTCATGAGTCGACTCATTGCTGGTTTTGTGTTTTGTCCAGTTTCGGACGAGTCGACTTATCTCAGTCATGAGTCGACTCATCGAATGTTTCCTGGTTTGTTTGGGTTTCTGTTTGCTCGAATTCCTGTTGGGTTTAGGCTTGGTTATTTACCACTTTACCATCCACGTTGTTACACCTATATAAGGGATTGTTTAGGATTTCTAATGAATCAGATGTAATCAAAGAGAGATTCTAATCAAGAGAGAATAAGGTTTAGAGAGAATTGAGAGTTTATTCTCGATTCTAGTGAGATTATGAGAGAGGGATTGTAATCTTTTCATATCATAATCTAGAGATGGCATTTTCCTTCGCCATATACTGAATTATTCTTGTGTTTCTGTTATCCTCTTCTCAACCCATCTTTGATAATTCCGCGATCAAAGGTGTTCATACGGCGACTCGTATCAGAGTCTAACCACCAAGTGTTTTTAGGTATTGAAGCTAAATTAACCTCAGAACAGACCAAAGTAAGGAATGTACCCTTCTTAGAACGCCAGGTGTGATATTTGGTACAGTCCTTCTTTATGTGTCCAGACTTGTTGCAGAAGAAATAACTCTGATCATCCTTATGTTGTTTCTTCTGAACAGGACCCTTAGCAGCTTCATAATCATTCTTGAAAGTACCCTGGGGGGGGGTGAATAGGGCTATTACAAATCTTATTAGATATTAATGTTGATTAAAAGTTATTAACAAATATATCCTAACAATCTTGATATTTAATTTGATATATGCAAGGATATATGAATAACAAGAGTAAATAAACACAAGTGATAGTGCACAAAAGACAAACGCAAACACAAGATATGATGACGGAGTTTGGTCCCCATGACCTACATTTGTGCTCCTCACCTTAAGGAGATCTGCACTATCACAACCGGGTTTTCTACGCTCACCCGAGTAATGTTTACACCTCACAATATAGTTTTTTAGTTCACCGAAAACTTTACAACTTACACACTAGCAATAATACTTCACACCCTCTAAGTGTTGGCCTAGCCGTGTCATCTTCCTCAAGTGTTCAGAATTACCACCTCTCTCTAGGCTTTACTACAGACCCCACTCCTCTTGGAACCGACCTCGTCTCTCACCAACCATTTCTCTTAGTGTCCAAATGTAATATAATGTGCAACTCACAACAAAGCTTAATTACAATAAAATGTTCTCTAATTGGATGAGAACTCAATGTAAGCTCAATCTCACAAATCAAAAACCCACAACCCAATATATGATGTATGAAATGCTACAATCTCAAATAGGGTGTGTGTGATAATATGAGTATAAACAAATTGTAACTCAATTAACAAACTAGCAATAAATGATAATATAAAAATCAAAAACAAATTGTTAGAGAAAAGAGTTAGGAAAGCTTCTCTATGAACACAGTAGAGGATGAAGAAGATTGATGGTGAATTCCTCAATTAAAAATACAAGCTTCCTTTCTTGTAAACAAAACACCAAACTCAAACTTGAGAAGAAAAAAACTTTTAAACACTTAAAACTCTTGTTGAAAAACCCTCTTGGATGTATTACGATGAGAACAATAGGGGTTTATATAGGATGAAAAACCAAGGCACAAAACCAAAGCAAAACCAGCAAAAATAATAAAATAACAAAGGCTGGAAATATCACCGTTGAAGTTGATCAGTCAACTGACGGGATGCATTAGTCGACTGATGAGCTGACCGTTGTATTCATTTTCCAGCTCATCAGTCGACTGACGATCTTTATCAGTCGACTGATGGATCATTAGTTGACTGGTCAGTCGATCGAAACAAAACAGAAACTATTTGATGATTGTAGACATTTTCGTCAGTCAATTGATCAATCGACTGATGTCATCAGTCGATTGACCAGTCGACTAATAACAAAATATCAACCTGAATTGATTTTTAAAATGAGTTTCAAGGCTCTATAAAAAATAGCAAATAAATTCTAAAAAATATAAAACTTTAGAAAAAATTTATAATCATGAATATGAACATGTTGGAAAAAGAATTTTTTAAATTGCTCTTACCATTTGTGAAAACTCAGAAATATTCAAAAGTGCAAAAATACATGTTTTTCAAATATGTTGAATTTGACATTTTAGCTCAAATTAAGTTATGAAAACTTGTGTAATGTTTTAATGGACATAATAAAAGATGTAAACAAGGTTTGTATAGTACAAAACATATTTGAATGTATTTTGCATAAAACACCTATTTTCATGAAAATTCACAAATGTAATGTGTGTGTGTATATTTGAGCTTATATAATTAACACACATTATATAAAACCTAAACTTAATTTACCCAAGCTTGATAGATCTTCAATATAGCTTGTCTTGGTAAACATGAAAGAAGCTTGAATTTGGATCTTGACTAGTATGCATAGGCTTCATTCCACTATTTTTGTCAACCTCCATTTGATATGATCGTTATGGCGCAATCCATCCAACCTCCAACATATTATTTATCTTGAATACCTAATAAGAAAATATAAACACTAGACAAACAATATTAGTAATTATTTGTAATCATCAAAAGAAGATTAGAAGATGTATGCTAAAAAAATGAGACTTAACAATCTCTCCCTTCTTGATGATGTCAAACAATCTACATAAAGAGTATATAAGATATACAATAAAGAACAATACTCTTAAATATACTCCCAATCCACTTGTTTCTCCCCCTTTGGTAATATCAAAATATGAAAAACAAAAGAATAAGAGAGCAAAAGCTCCCCTATCATAAAGCATAGGTGATTATAAACAGAAAAAAAGATATAGGGATTGCTCCTTTTATCAAAATGCTATATGAAAAATGTGCAATTATAAACATGGCAAACTAATGTGAGTAAGCATAGAATATCCTAAACACGACTCACATTAAAGAAGACCAATTGAACATATATGCATGTATCATGAAGATAAGGTGCCACAAGAGTCTAAAACATAAAACCTAAAAGATTTCAAAAAAGTAAAAGAAAATCAAACGTTAAATGAATTAAAAAAATTTACAAATTATCCACCATAAAACATGATTGATTGAGAGCATAAATAGACATATAAAAGGTGTCTTAATATCCAATCATAAAATATTATTTGGATATAAACAAAAGTAGATCATGAAAAAAAATGAAATCATGAACCTCATGAAGGTTCAAATAAAAGCCTCAAATGATACTAAAAGAAATTCAAAGTGTATATATTGTATCATTTTCGACACAAACAAGAGAGGTGAGCATAACAAGCTCTTGAAACAAGTTTTAACACAAATAAAGCTTTTAGCATCTGGTAGACCTCCCGGGGGTTGCTCAAACATATAACCTGTTATATACAAATACAAAACAAAGTATATATCTAAAAAGTGTTTGATCAATAGAAGAAATTCTTTTTGTAAAACTTAATCAAACCATATAAGGAATACATTTTAAACCACAAATAGATGATCCGGATGCTCAAACACATAAATATCATCATAAGAGTGTTTTATAATGATCCTATAAACACTAACACTTTGTTCAAACCAAAAAATTGAAAATAATGTATACTATCAAAAAATTATGTTTTAGTATAGAAAAATTATCTTGATAAAAATTTATATCAATTCATAAAGGATGAAAACATGAAAATCTATAAAAGAGAATCATGAAAAAATATGAATGATAACTTTTCAAATCAAATACCAAGTCTATAATTGTTTTCTATTTTGTTTATAAAACTTAAATAAAAACATCTTTAAAAACATAAAAAAACTAAAAAGCTAAAGAATTTGTTCTTAAAGATTAAGCATGTTTTGGTACCCAATTACTCTTGGTACTGAAGAGACTAGGGACATAACCCCTATCATTAAAGCTCAAGGTCCTTGGGTTATGAACCCATTTTGGTTCATATGGTGCACGAACACGATCAAAATAATACTCATATAAATGTCCTTTTCGATTGCAATAGGTGTAATGAAAAGGTTGAAAAGATTTGTGTTGACCAATTTGTTATGCACGAAAATCATTTGCAAAAATAGATTTTTCTTTAAAATTGTTTTGCAAATCGGAAGTTCTTCTCAAATCGAAACAAAACTTGGTCAAATGACCAAAACGACCACAAAAATTATACTTATACACATGAGCATGTTTATGATGATCACTATGTGTGTGTACATGTGTATGAGAAGAAGAAGCTTGATGGGATGCACAAACATGATTTGGCTTGTTAGTCTTTTGTGCATTATAACAAAATTTAGCAATATGACATTTACGACCGCCAATTGAACACTTGTAAATTTTGTTATACATATGTGCATAGTGTGTAGTTTTCTTGAAAGAATTTTCACAGGACTTTGCATATATGTCCATAAGCTTTTTATTATTAACAATGCAAGTTTTTAATGTTGAATCTAAAGAGGATATTCTACTTTTACCATGATTCAACTCTTTATTATCCACACAAACATTTTTATTAGAAGCATGCATGATCAATTTTGAAAGAAGTAAACTTTTTACTAATGTTCTCAACTTCTAATATAGAATCACATTTAGCATGAAACATACTAGCATTTTCTAATTTTAATTTTTTATTGCATTCTTTAAGATTTACATTTTCATTTGTAATGAGATCAAACTTAGTGGCTAGTGTTTCATAAGAGGATTTTAATTCGACATGCTTGCTTTTCATATTAATATAGCTACATTGCAATTTCTTATACTCATGCATCAACAATTCATAACCATGTGCGAGTTCATCAATAGTAAGATCATTTTTGTTATCAGACTCGCATACCTCACTAGGGCTATCGCCTAGTGGTCGTGTGCATGAAGATGATGCTCCTTTTGAACTTGAAGCTGAATCCTCCAAATGTTGTCGGATTCCCTCCAAGTCCCCTTGATGTGCTTCTATTAATTTCCATAACGTATAAGCACTATCAAAAGAATAAAGTTTGTAAGCAAAAGATAAGCCAAAGGCATCAATTAGAAATCTTAACAAGGACTTGTTCATAGCAAACAATTAATTATCATTACTACTCCACTTGAATTTCTCCGTAGTGGGTACAATATAAGCGTGTTCAATAATTTCCCATATATCGAGATTAGTAGATCCAGCAAAAAGGTTAAATCTAGCACACCATTATTCATAGGGGAAATTACTAATTCTAGGAACAATGTTAATAGCATAACCAAGACTAGGTGCATCGTGCATGTCCATGATATGTGCAAGAAAGAAACAAATAATATCAAAATAAGATTAGCAACAATAATAATAACAAGGGATCTTTAACTCAAGGTGATTAGACCTGAAATCAAAGAGTACCAAGCTATGATACCAATTAAAAGTACCTTAGAGGGTGAATAGGGTTATTGCTAATCTTATTAGATATTAATGTCGATTAAAAGTTATTAACAAAGATATCCTACAATCTTGATATTCAATTTGATATATGCAAGGATATATGAACAAGAGTAAATAAACACAAGTGATAGTGCACAAAAGACAAACGCAAACACAAGATATGATCATGGGGTTCGGTCCCCACAACCTACGTCTCCGCTTCTCACCTCGAGGAGATCTCCACTATCACAATCGAGTTTTCTATGCTCACCCGAATAACGTTTACACCTCACAATATGGTTTTCTAGTTCATCAAAAACTTTACAACTTACACACTAGAAATTACACTTCACACCTCTAAGTGTTGGCCTAGCCCGTGTCACCTTCTTCAAGTGTTCGGAATTACCACCTCTCTCTAGGCTGTACTTCTGACCCCACTCCTCTTGAAACCGACCCCGTCTCTCACCAACCACTTCTCTTAGTGTCTAAGTGTAATGCAATGTGCAACTCACAACAAATTCAATCACAATACAATGTTCTCTAATTGGATGAGAACTCAATGTAAGCTTAATCTCACAAATCACAAACCCACAACCCAATATATATGTATGAAATGCTACAAGCTCAAATAGGGTGTGTGTGATAATATGAGTATAAACAAATTCTAACTCAATTAACAAACTAGCAATAAATGATAATATGAAAATAAAAAACAAATTGCTAGAGAAAAGAGTTAGGAAAACTTCTCTATGAACACAATAGAGGATGAAAAAGATTGAGGATGAATTCCTCAATTGAAAATGCAAGCTTCCTCTTTTGTAAACAAAACACAAAACTCAAACTTGAGAAGAAATAAACTTTTAAACACTTAAAACTCTTGTTGAAAAACTCTCTTGCATGGATTCTGATGAGAACAATAGGGGTTTATATAGGATGAAAAACCAAGGCACAAAATCCAAGCAAAACCAGCAAAAACGATAAAATAACAAAGGCTGGAAATATAGCCGTTGGAGTTGGTAAGTCGACTGACGGGATGCATCAGTCGACTGATGAGCTGATCGTTGTATTTATTTTCTAGCTCATCAGTTGACTGACGATCTTTATCAGTCGACTGATGGATTATCAGTCGACTGGTTAGTCGACCGAAACAAAATAAAAACTATTTGATGATTGTAGACACTTTTATCAGTCGACTAATCAGTCGACTGATGTCATTAGTCAACGGATAACAGAATATCAACCTGAATTGATTTTTGAAATGCATTTCAAGACTCTATAAAAAATAGTAAATAAATTCAAAAAAATGTAAAACTTTGGGAAAAGTTTATAATCATGAATATGAACATGTTGGAAATTTTTTTTTCAAATTTCTCTTACTATTTGTGAAAACCCAGAAATATTAAAAAGTGCAAAAACACATGTTTTTAAAATATGTTGATTTTGACATTTTAGCTCAAATTAAGTTTTGAAAACTTGTGTAGTGTTTTTTTATGGACATAATAAAAGATGTAAACAAGGTTTGTATAGTACAAAACATATTTGAATATATTTTGCATAAAAACATCTATTTTCATGAAAATTCACAAATGTAATGTGTGTGTATATTTGAGCTTATAGAATTAACACACATTATAAAAAACCTAAACTTAATTTATGCAAGCTTGGTAGATCTTTAATATAGCTTGTCTTGGTAAACATGGAAGAAGCTTAAACTTGGATCTTGACTAGTATGCATAGGCTTCATTCCACTATTTCTGCCAACCTCCATTTGATATAATCGTTATGGCGCAATCCATCCAACCTCCAACATATTGTTTGTCTTAAATACCTAATAAGAAAATATAAACACTAGACAAACACTATTAGGAATTGTTTGTAATCATCAAAACAAGATTAGAAAATATAGGCTCATAACATGAGACCTAACAATTCTTTCCTTTCTTGCCCTTATCCTTCAAGGCATAAGCTAAATGAGCATTTTCAGTCTTATCTTGCTTCAACCTGTCTTCTTCTTACACACAGTATGAAATGAGCTCATTTAGAGTCCATTTCTCCTTTTGGTAATTATAACTGACGTTAAATTGATTAAATTGTGTAGGAAGAGACAACAGAACCAGATGCACTAGTTACTCGTCATATAGGTCTAGTTTGAGTGCCTTAAGTTTTGAAGCAATATGAGACATTTTTATAATGTACTCCCTGATATTTTCTTTGCCTTTATACTTCATCGAAATCAAGCGAGCTAACTACGTGCTTGTTTCTACCTTATCATTTTTCGCAAAACGCTTCTTAATTTTAGTAAGAAAATCTTTAGCATTAGTAATCCCTTCGAATTCTATGCCTCTGAAGGATTCCGGAATGCCGTGCTTAGTGATCATGAGACTCTTGCGATTTGAACGTTCTCATTGTTAGACCCTAGAGGGGGGGGGAGGGGTGATTAGGGTCTTATGCTAATCTAATCCGATTTAAATACCAATTAAAATCTAATTAACAAGTTATCCTAGCAAGTATGAAATACAACAAGTTATATGAGCTAGGATAAGCAATATGAATAATGAAATATATCCTAGCAAAGAGATATACTATGAGATATATATGCAAGGATATGAAACTAACACAAGGGTAAACAAAATGAAACAAGATAGTGGACAAGCTAGATAATGTGACAAAGGCGATATGAGCAATGAGCACAAATATAAATGAACGCCAAAGCACACTCAAACACAATCAAATGAACACGGAGTTCGGACCTTCTGTCCTACGTCTCCGCTCCCCACTCTCGGGGAGAAATTCACTATCATAGTCCGGTTTGGAAGCCGGAACTTCTACACACTCGGTTTACAATTTCACCAAAAACTCTCACACAACAAACACTATGCAATCACACTCTACACCCACACAAGTGTTGGACCTAGCCGTGTCTCCCTCAAGTGCTCGGTTATAACCTCTCCCTAGGTTCGTCAACCAACGCCACTCCTCTTGGAACGATCCCTGACTCTTACCACACACTCCTCACTCGGTGTACAAGTGTATTACAAAGTGAATCTCACAATTAGGCTCAATACAATAATTGTTTGTTCTCTACTATGGATGAGAACACAATAAAAGCTCACACTCAAAGTTACAACTCTCACCAACCCAAAAATATTATGAATGCAAATACAATAAGCTCAATTGGGTGTGTGTAACAATGAGATAAAATCAAATCTAACTCAAATAGCAAACTAGCAATACTAAGAATATGAAAATCAATAATAAAATTGCTAGAGAAAAGAGTTAGAAAACTTGTCAATAGATCAAAAGGTAGAAGTAAATTAGTTGGATGCCCAAACACCAATAGATAATCTCCTCAAGCTCTTGTGAAATTGATTTCTCAAACTCAAACTTCCAAATGCTTAAAAGCTTCTGAAACACACTTAAACTAAACTAAAACCCTTATTAAAAATCTTTTAAACTTGGTTAAAAACTCTCTTGGATGATAGAAAATAGTTATGGCAAAGTGGTATATATAGGCTTGAAGAAACCAACCCCAAAAACCCCAAAAACCATTAAAAAATAAAAATCAGCAACTAGCCATTACTGTGTAACGGTCGGCTGCTACAGTAATGGCGGTCGACCGGTGCGGTCGACCGCGAGCCATATGCAAAGCTGAGTAACGTCCAGAGAGTTTGGTGGTCGACCGTGGCGGTTGACCGCGGGTACTGTAGCAGTGCGTATTAGTTTTGTAAAATCAATTAAAAATAGTAAAACAGCTCCAAAAATTATGAAATTTTGTGAAAAGTTTATAAACATGTAGAATAATATGTTAGAGAAAGGATTTATGAAAAATAATTTTTCAGTTGAGAGAAATAAATGTTTGAACTCAGATTTACAGTTTCTAAAAAACTGCTGACATACACGATTTTGTAAAATCAATTGGGCATAGTAAATCAACTCCAGAAATAGTAAAATTTTGAGAGAAGTTTCTAAACATGTAGATAAACATGTCAAAAAAAGAATTTCTTGAATACAATTTCCCATTTATGAAAACTCATCTGTTTTGTAAAACATACACGAACATGTGCACGAACAAAAACATGATTTTTTAAATTCCATTAAACATAACAAATCAATTCCAAACTTGATGAAACTTTGCGAAATGTATGTAAACATGAAAAAAAACATGTTAGAAAAAGAATTTCTCAAATTGAATTTCTATTTGTGAAAACTTATGTATTTTGCAAGTGTGTCCAAAGCATGAAAACTCAAAACCATGCATGTATATATATAACTATATATATACATAGAAACCAAATACGTGTGTGTATATGATATTGAGCTTAAGGTACTTAACACACATAATATAAAATCTAAACTAGGTTACCCAAGCTTGATCTTGATCTTCATTGTAGCTCAACTTGGTACACATGCGGATGAAGCTTGAACTTGATTTTTAACTTTGAATTGTAAGGCTTCAACCCGACATTCCGCCAACCTCCTTTGGATATGATCGTTGAAGCGCAATCCATCCAACCTCCAACAACGTTGTTTGTTTATAATAAATAAGAAAACACAAATACTAGACAAATAATGTTAGTGGTAAATTATTTGTTAAACATCATCAAAACAAGAAGGCCAACAATCTCCTCCTTTTTGATGATGACAAACAATTTACAAAAAGGATATATGCATGAAAGAAAATAAATATATAAATTATAATTCTCATGCATATAAACAAGAAAGAACATACTCGTAATATTTCTCCCTCTTTGACAACATCAAAAAGGGGACAAAGGAATTAAGAGAGCGAAAGCTCCCCCTACAAATAAGCATGGGTGAGTATAAAACAAGAAATATATAGGGATTGCTCCCCCTATCAAAATGCCATATAGAATATACGAAAAGAAGATCATGGCAAACATATGTGAGCAAGCATAGATGAATATGCTAAATAGAATGAGAACACATATGAATGTATCATTGAGATAATGTGTCTCAAAACATAAACATAAAGATCAAAAATAGATTTATGAAATCAAAAGAAAAGGAACATGAAAATCATGTAAAAGGTTCTCAAATGAAAGCAAATCAACCAATGAAATCATAAATCACAAGTAAATCATATAAGAACATAAACCCAAATCATTATTGATTTTTTTAAAAAAATTAAGAGAGGCAACCATATTTAGCTCTTGAGCTAGTAACAACCCATATAAATATTTTTAGCATCCGGTAAACAATGATTGGGAATAAACACCCAATAACTCCGAAGGGTTATACAAACGTAGTCCTCTCATCAAAACAAAAATAATAATCATTAAAACAAATGATTTGATACAAGAAAAATTGTTTTCATAACCAAAAGATTTTAAAGCATAATTTTCAAAACTAAGAAAAAGAAAGATAAAAACATTAAAATTCTTGGTTTAAAAATCAAATTTATTTTGGTACCCAAGAACTCTTGGTACCAAAAGATTTAGGGACATGACCCCTATCATTCAAGCTCAAAATCCTATGGTTATGAACCCTCTTGGACATATGTGGTGCACTAACACGGTCAAAGCAATAATCGCTCAAATGACCCTTCTGATTGCAATTTGTGCAATGAAAAGGAAGCATTTGCTTATGTTGACCATTAAAAGGTGCACGGGAAATTTAGAAACATTTGCAAACATGGATGGTCTTTTAAAATTATTTTACAAATGAGAAACCTTATCAAAACAAAACTTTCCTAAGTGGCCATATCTACCACAAACATCGTATTTAAACTTTTGTAGCTTAATAAAATCATTTGGCAAAGGTGAAGTCTTTTTCAAATCATAGTAAAATTTTGCCAAATGGCCAAAACGACCACAAATATCACATTTAAACACATTAGCATGTTTATGATATGCATGGTAAGCATATGCATGTGTATGTGATGAAGAAGCTACATGAGATGCACAAGAAGGATTAATATTCTTATGTTTTTGTGCATCATAACAAAACATAGCTAAATGACCTTGACGGCCGCAAATGGAACACTTATAAGTTTTGCTATACATGTGTGCATAATGAGTGGATGATTTTGACTTAGTCTTGGCGCACATGTTCATAAGCTTCTTATGGTTATTAATGAATGTTTTCAAAGTTGAATCTAAAGATGAAATGTATTTTTTCGTAAGATTCAAGTCTTCATTTTTAGGCACATATGCATTTTTAGAAGTAGAACATAAATAGTTATTTATAAAGGAAGCAGTATCATTTTGTATGTTCTTTACTTTTAATATGACATTATTTTTTTCATGAGTTAACAAGGCAAAGTTTGAAAGCAAAGAATTATGATCCAATTTTAATTTTTCATTGTTTTCTTTAAGGATCACATTTTCATTAGAAATAGTATCAAACTTAGATGCTAACAACTCATGATCGGATTTCAAATTTTCATGCTTGCTTTGTAAATTAAAAAAATCATTTTGCAATTTGTTAATGGCATGCAATAATTTTTCACTAGCATAAGCAAGTTCATCACTAGATAAATCATTAGTGGTTTTGAACTCGCAAACCTCACTAGGGCTATCGGCTAGTGTTCGTGTGCATGAAGCTCCTTTTGAACTTGAAGCGGGATCCTCCAAAGCTTGTCGGATCGCCTCCAAGTCCCTTTGATGTGCTTCAATAAATGTCCATAAGGTGTAAGCATTATCAAAAGAATCAAGCTTGTTAGACATAAATGAATCAAATGCATTTAATAAAAATTCTAACATAAGCTTGTTCATAATAAACATCTTTTTATCATGTTTGCTCCACTTGGATTTCTCCAACGTGGGTACAATATAAGCACAATCAATGACTTCTCATAAATCGATATTTTTAGATTGAACAAATAATTTGAATCTAAAACACCATTGAGCATAGGGGAAAACATTGAATTTAGGAGCAATACTAGAATCATAGCCTAAACAAGATGCATCATTCATATCCATAATTTGTAAAAATATGCAAGCAAGATACAAATATAATCAAAACAAGATTAGCATAAAAAGATAACTTGGATCTTTAACTCAAGGCGATTAGACCTTAAATCAAAGAGCACCAAGCTCTGATACGAATTGTTAGACCCTAGAGGGGGGGTGATTAGGGTCTTATGCTAATCTAATCCGATTTAAATACCAATTAAAATCTAATTAACAAGTTATCCTAGCAAGTATGAAATACAACAAGTTATATGAGCTAGGATAAGTAATATGAACAATAAAATATATCCTAGCAAAGAGATATACTATATGATATATATGCAAGGATATGAAACTAACACAAGGGTAAACAAAATGAAACAAGATAGTGGACAAGCTAGATAATGTGACAAAGGCGATATGAGCAATGAGCACAAATATAAATGAACGCCAAAGCACACTCAAACACAATCAAATAAACACGGAGTTCGGACCTTCTGTCCTACGTCTCCGCTCCCCACTCCCGGGGAGAAATCCACTATCACAATACGGTTTGGAAGCCGGAACTTCTACACACTCGGTTTACAATTTCACCGAAAACTCTCACACAACAAACACTATGCAATCACACTCTACACCCACACAAGTGTTGGACCTAACCGTGTCTCCCTCAAGTGCTTGGTTACAACCTCTTCCTAGGTTCGTCAACCAACGCCACTCCTCTTGGAACGATTCCCGACTCTCACCACACACTCCTCACTCGGTGTACAAGTGTATTACAAAGTGAATCTCACAATTAGGCTCAATACAATAATTGTTTGTTCTCTACTATGGATGAGAACACAATGAAAGCTCACACTGAAAGTTACAACTCTCACCAACCCAAAAATATTATGAATGCAAATACAATAAGCTCAATTGGGTGTGTGTAACAATGAGATAAAATCAAGTCTAACTCAAATAGTAAACTAGAAATACTGAGAATATGAAAATCAATAATAAAATTGCTAGAGAAAAGAGTTAGAACACTTCTCAATAGATCAAGAGGTAGAAGGAGAATAGTTGGATATCCAAACACTAATAGATGATCTCCTCAAGCTCTTGAGAAATTGATTTCTCAAACTCAAACTTCCAAATGCTTAAAAGCTTCTTAAACACACTTAAACTAAAGTAAAACCCTTGTTAAAACTCTTTTAAACTTGGTTAAAAACTCTCTTGGATGATAGAAAATAGTTATGGCAAAGGGGTATATATAGGCTTGAAGAAACCAACCCCAAAAACCCCAAAAAACCATTAAAAAATAAAAATCAGCAACTAGCCATTACTGTGTAACGGTCGGCTGCTACAGTAACAGTGGTCGACCGGTACGGTCGACCGCGAGCCATATGCAAAGCTGAGTAACGTCCAGAGAGTTTGGCGGTCGACCTTGGCGGTCGACCGTGGGTACTGTAGCAGTGCGTATCAGTTTTGTAAAATCAATTAAAAATAGCAAAACAGATCCAAAAATTTTGAAATTTTGTGATATGTTTCTAGACATGTAGGATAACAATTTAGAGAAAGAATTTCTGATAAATCATTTTCCAGTTGAGATAAATAAATGTTTGAATACAGATTTATGGTTTCTGAAAAACTGCTGACATACACGATTTTGTAAAATCAATTGGGCATAGTAAATCAACTCCAAAAATATTAAAAATTTGAGAAAAGTTTTTAAACATGTAGATAAACATGTCAAAGAAAGAATTTATTAAATACCATTTCCTATTTATGAAAACGCATCTGTTTTGTAAAACATGCACGAACATGTGCACGAACAAAAACATGATTTTGTAAATTCTATTAAACATAACAAATCAATTCCAAACTTGATGAAACTTTGCGAAATATTTATAAACATGAAAACAAACATGTTAGAAAAAGAATTTCTCAAATTGAATTTCTATTTGTGAAAACTCATGTATTTTGCAAGTGTGTCCAAAGCATAAAAACTCAAAACCATGCATGTATATATATAACTATATATATACATAGAAACTAAATACGTGTGTGTATATGATATTGAGCTTAAGGTACTTAACACACATAATATAAAATCTAAACTAGATTACCCAAGCTTGATCTTGATCTTTATTGTAGCTCAACTTGGTACACATGCGGATGAAGCTTGAACTTGATTTTTAACTTTGAATTGTAAGGCTTCAACCCGACATTCCGCCAACCTCCTTTGGATATGATCGTTGAAGCGCAATCCATCCAACCTCCAACAACGTTGTTTGTCTATATTAAATATGAAAATACAAATACTAAACAAACAACATTAGTGGTAAATTGTTTGTTAAACATCATCAAAACAAGAAGGCCAACAATCACCCCCTTTTTGATGATGACAAACAATTTACAAAAAGGATATATGCATGAAAGGAAATGAATATATAAATTATAATTCACATGCATATAAACAAGAAAGAACATACTCACAATATTTCTCCCCCTTTGACAACATCAAAAAGGGGACAAAGGAATTAAGAGAGCGAAAGCTCCCCTACAAATAAGCATGGGTGAGTATAAAATAAGAAATATATAGGGATTGCTCCCACTATCAAAATGCCATATAGAATATACGTAAAGAAGATCATGGGAAACATATGTGAGCAAGCATAGATGAATGTGCTAAATATCACTCACATACTACAAGAGAATGAGAACACATATGAATGTATCATTGAGATAATGTGTCTCAAAACATAAACATAAAGATCAAAAATAGATTTATGGAATCAAAAGAAAAGGAACATGAAAATCATGTAAAAGGTTTTCAAATGAAAATAAATCAACCAATGAAATCATAAATCACAAGTAAATCATATAAGAACATAAACCCAAATCATCATTGATTTTTTAAAAAAAAATTAAGAGAGGCAACCATATCTAGCTTTTGAGCTAGTAACAACCCATATAAACATTTTTAGCATCCGGTAAACAATGATTGGGAATAAACACCCAATAACTCCGGAGGGTTATATAAACGTAGTCCTCTCATCAAAACAAAAATAATAATCATGAAAATAAAAGATTTGATACAAGAAAAATTGTTTTCATAACCAAAAGATTTTAAAGCATAATTTTCAAAACCAAGAAAAAGAAAGATAAAAACATTAAAATTCTTGGTTTAAAAATCAAATTTTTTGGTACCCAAGAACTCTTGGTACCAAAAGATTTAGGAACATGACCCCTATCATTCAAGCTTAAAATCCTAGGGTTATGAACCATCTTGGACATATGTGTTGCACTAACACGGTCAAAGCAATAATCGTTCAAATGACCCTTCCGATTGCAATTTGTGCAATAAAAAGGAAGCATTTGCTTATGTTAACCATTAAAAGGTGCACGGGAAATATTAGAAACATTTGCTTATGTTGACCCTTCCAACAACGCGTGTTAGACGCTGACTTATCCCTACTTAGGATTAGGGATAAAATTCCTCGTGCGTGTGAGGCACGGATTTTGGTATTATTAATAACAACCTGCCACAATGTTGAATATATGGGCTTTTGTTCTTTCTACGGTTAAGAACTAACCGACAACGCGTGTTAGGCGCTGACTTATCCCTACTTAGGATTCGGGATAAAATTCCCCGTGCGTGTGAGGCACGGATTTTAGTGCTATTAATAACAACCTACCACAATATCGAATATGTGGACATTTGTCCATTTTACGGTAAAAAACTGACTGGCAACGTGTGTTAGGTGCTGACTTATCTCTACTTAGGATTCGGGATAAAATTCCCCATGCGTGTGAGGAGATTTTGGTGTTATTAATAACAAACCACCACAATGTCGAATATGTGGTCTTTTGTCCTTTTTATGGTAAAAGACAGACCGACAGCGTGTTAGGCGCTGACTTATCCCTACTTAGGATTCAGGATAAAATTCCCCGTACGTATGAAGCACGGATTTTAAAAGTTTGAAAAAGTGGTGTCTTCTTCTGAGGCATAGACGAACCCGATGCGGGAGAGGAAGAATTTTATATTCTATCTCCCAAAGCTGAAGAGGAAGAATTTTATATTCTATCTCCAGTGCAGAGAAAACTCAAAGGGGGATCTCCACTTTGAGAATCTAAAGAGTGAAACTAAGAGTTAGATCTCCACTCTGAGAATCGAAAAGATTCGGATAATCCTAGCTATCGGAAGGTTTGATTATAGAACTAAAGTTGAATTTCTCATTTATCGAGGATGAATTATGATTTTGGCGCTAACTGTAAGAAGGTTTGCCCAAGTGAGAGTTTGAGGTGATCCTAATTGTAGGAATGTTTGATCACTCGATTTGAAAGTGGACCTCTTGTTCATTGGAGGAATCGAGAGGGGATTTTGGTTGTGGTCCTAACTGTAGGAAGGTTTGACCAAATAGGAGGTTTGAGACGATCTTAATTGTAGAAAGGTTTGATTGCTCAATTTGTGGGCTTCTCGTTCATTGGAGAAATCGATAGGGGATTTTGGTTGTGGCCCTAACTGTAGGAAGGTTTGACCAGGTAGATAGCAGGAGTGGGAGTACAAATCATAGTGGGAGTGTTGATTCGTACAAATCACTCAAAAGGTGTTACTGGTGTTAAGTGAAAAATACTTAACACGGAAGGGTTTGACAATCGTCAATGATCAGGATGATAAAATTCTGAGGAACATATTCGGACTCTAACAATGAGGATGTTGAGTGCACAGATACATCAAAGTTTAAATGGATTCAATTGAAAGGAATTTTGGTGGTCCTACCGTTAATTAGTCTGATCGATGGGGGATTTTATGGTGGAAGACTGTGAGTCGTCAAACACCAATGAGAGTTTTGTGAGAGAAGATTGATCCAACGAAGTGATCGAATCTCGTCTCAGCAACAGAGTGTTCGGAAATCACAGTGGGGATTTAGTGTTTATCACTTCATTTGTAATGATCGGGTTATCCCTAAGAAAGTTACATTTAGCGTTCTTCCCGGAACTTCCTATTATATGAATCATCCACCACCAGCTTTCCTTACAAAACTGGGTTTGACATTATAATCAGTTACATGACCGGGTTATCCGTAAGAATATTACATATAAAAATTCTCTAGGAACTTCCCGTCAACAGTAGGAAACAGTTTAGACTCATGTACCTATTGAAGTATTGAAAGGAGCAGTTTATACTCTTATACTTGTCGGAGTGTCGCCATTTTATGTAGCTTATCCCAGCGTTATGATGCTGGCTTCAACCAAGGTTTGGATGCTATTTTTAAGAACAAAGCAATCCTTGGTGGGATGAATGACCCTCCTGTGGTACATATAGTACTTTGAATCCGCAGTGTTATCAGCTTCCTCCTGATTTATGATAGGTAGTAGCTTGATCTTGTTGTTTTCAAGGAGGGATTCGAAAATGGCTGGAACATCTTCGTCCTTGAATGAGTACTCTTTTGGAGTCTCGGACCCGAAGTCTTTTGCTGTCTTCGGGGTTGCTGTTGTGACGCCTGATTAGTATCAACAGCTACTGCAGATGCTTTGCCCTTACCACGAGAGGCGAAGTTTGATTTCAGAGAGTTAGCCGCCGGTTGGTTTTTTTCGGCTTTCTTCCTTCTGAGGAAACGTTCGGCCTGCTCTTCGCGCACCTTCAACTCTTTCCAGTTGTTGGACGGTGCTACTCCCATAACTTCCAACACATCTAATGAGAGGTTGTTGTGATAGGTTTAAAGGATGAAGTCCTCTGTGATTGGATCTCGGCAGTTCATTGCTTTATTACGGAAGCGTTTGATGAAGTTATCGACCATCTCGTTGTCTTCTTGCTTCTCATCGAAGAGTGTCCTGATTGACACCGCGGCGTCATCATTAAAGAAGTGGGCGAGGAACAGATTCTCCATGTCGTCTCAGCTATTGATGCTTCCAGACTTAAGACGGCGGTACTAATCGAAGGCGGGCCCACGAAGGATGCCAATGAATGACCGAACCATCAAGGCTTCATTGCCGGAGATCATACCCAAGTGGGACTTGAAGTAGATCAGATGTTGTGTGGGCAAACCCTTCCTGTCAAATGGCATGAAGTTAATCAGGTTGAACTTCGCCGAGTATGCTATTGAATCCTACTTCCTTGGATATGGACACGGAATGCTGATCCTTTTCACCTCTCGAACAGACATCAGAGCGTTGATTTTGCTCTTGAGATCTTTCATTTTCTCATCCTCGCTCATATCTGGGCTTGGACGACTCTTAAGAGGAATAACGGGGCCATCCCCAGTGTTGTCATTATTGGTAGGACCACCCCCAACGTTTTGGTCAACGGGAGGGTTCTCAGTATCGAGATGTTCATCCATATCTGAATCACTACCTACTTGGTTAGTAGTGTTGTGACGGCTGAATTCGCCAATTTGATTTGACAAAGCTCGGATTTGTTGGTCATGTTCTTCCCTCATCCGCCACATAGCCGTTTCCATTTCGAACTTGAAGTTCTCTTTTTGCCTGGCCAAGGCATCCTCAACCATTTTGGCTACTTCCTTGGTGTTAATCATAAACACTTCATGGGATTGACCTGGGCTGGAGACCGTATTGTTAGAAGCGACTGTAGAGTTGGTATCTGACGCTTCGTCATTCGAGGATAATCCTCTCTGCATTCTCTGGTAGTTCCTACGTCTAGTGGTCCCTGCGCGTAGCCGAGTCAGACGATGCGATACGAGAGGGTCAGAACTAGAAGGTCGAATCGATTTTCCTTTATCAACCATATTGATGGTAACTTCTAGGGGTTTGTCACCTTAAACGACCGATCGTTTCTTACGGAGATGCTTTGGTTTGGACTTAGCCTTTCCGTTGGAGATCCTCTGTGGAGCGGTCTTGGGGCAGTTACACGCTAATAATACTATCCTGATTAGTTCGGTGCACGTGCAGTGAGATTTTGCTTCTCGGGTATATCTCTTCCGAGACTTGTTCATACCCCCAGCCTGATAGTATAACTCATCGGTCAGATGACCGGAGTAACCTATCGTGTGTTGGCACGACTCCCATGATAAAACATTATCATCGTCAGATGAATACGTTTCTTTTAGGGGGTTTGCCGTTTTATTAGCGTTCTCAAAAGTCACGCGTTTAGAGTCACGCATTTGTGAGCGTGAACTCTTAACGAGCTCTTGTAGTTTAATTCGCCGTCCGAGGCGGACAATTACAGAAGTTTTCTGTGTGCGACCCCCAGCTCGAATAATTACTCGTGGTTCAGTCACCAGACCCAAGCGTTTTTTGATCACAACTTTATCTTGATCCTCATGCAAAGGACCCAGACGATCCGCCATCCTTATCTTGAAACGGGGCAAGTCTACGCTGTCGCGGGGCTCCATCGGAGATGTGAAACTCAAAGGGATCGACGAAAAAGGTGCAGAACATCTTCTGCCTTGACTCTGGTGCGGGTCAGGTTCGGGTGACCCGCAGGTCGGAGGGTCGGATCCAGGTGACCCTTAAAGTGGAGGGTCGGATCCAAGTAACCCACGATTTGGAGGGTCAGATCAAAGTTACCCGCGAAGTGGAGGGTCGGATCCAAGTTGAAAGTACCCTAATACCGCTAGGAAAGAACCCTAGAGGGGGGGGGGGGGGGG
>BQKN01000630.1:183777-267427 GCA_022839385.1 Asparagus kiusianus
GTTCGGTTGTTTTCCGGTGTTTCCGGTTCTCCGTTGTTCGGACTTGAATCGGTTTGTGGTTGACTTGGTTTGGAATCGACTTGTTAACTTGATTCCAAATATGGCAGTTAATCCGCTTCTGAGTTCGAGTCCGAAACCGATCTTGATTCGATCGTGGTTCATCCGAGTTCGCTCTTGTTTAGATGACTCGTTGACTCCTCGAACCGTTGGATTGATTCCGCACGCGATTGACATTGTTTGCGTGCAATTTGTTGACCTCGTCGCTTCGTCACTCGATGGTTCGTTGATTTGTCGAATCACTGTGTCGAGCTGTGCTGTGGGACCTATAGGCAATTTTATATGCCTACACGCACGTGTTGATTGATGCGCGCGTGCCACTTGGTTCGTCGTTTCGCTTCATGCGCTTGTCGACGACAGATAATCCTCTTAGACTCGGATAACAATGTTCATCGTCTTCTCTCCATCTCGAGCTATGTGCGGACACCCATAGGCATTTTTAGACGCCTACACTTGTAACTTAAATATTTATTTGATAAATAACCAAATAATCCATAGCTTAGTTATTACAGGTCCGTAACCTTAATAAATAGCTTAAGTGAGCTTAGCCTGTAACCAATCAGCCAAATAACTTAATTGATTATTTGAGTAACTCAAATAATCCAAGATACTTAAGTGGGCTTTGCCTGAAACAAATAAATCCAGGACCATTATTTGAATTTATTAGATAAATTCAATTAATCATTAGTTTAATTAGAGAGCCCATAAATTTCAGGTCCAAAACCAAAATGTAAGCTTGTTCAGTGCCCTAGAGAGGTTCGACCTCTTTTCTCCTCAACCACAAGCAAAAGCTCGCTTGAGGATTCCCAAATCGCGAGCTCATCTTCACGAGGCTCCGAGTTCGCCTGAAATGAGCCGTAGCTTGCCTGAATCGAGAACCAAGCTCGCATGAGAGAGCTTCGATCCTCGCCTGAATCGAGCCGAAGAAGCTCGCCTAAATTAAGCTTTGAAAAGCTCGCCTGAGTTGAGCTTAAGAGCTTGCCTGATTTTGAAAATATGCTCGCCTGATTTGAAGCGTCGAGCTCGCTTGTAATCGAGTTCAATCAAAGCTCACCTGAGAACCCATTGAAGCCAAAGCTGCTTTGCCTGGAACGCTTTGATCTGAACTTATAAGTCCCTCATTCTCAGTCGGCCTTCACAAAACAAAGTGGTTTGGCTAAAGCGTAGTTTCATAGGCCACATGTAATGAAGAGGGCAGGGGTCAACCTCTTTCGTGAGACATGGCCAAAATCTCTGTGTTTGAAAGGGGAGTGTCGCTCTGTAAAAGGCGCTGTGTTAAGCCCTCGAAGTGCTCTTGGACGACTGGTTCTCTTGCTGGTTCTAGTCCAGTTATGGAAGGAAAGAGGGAAGTTGGCTGATAAAGATGGACAGTAAGGATCGCGTAATATCAATTTCTCGGCCTCGTCATCGAAAGCGGCTTCTAATTGCTGTCTACATAGCTCCCTTTGAAGGTGTAGCTTCACGGGGATCGTACGTTAGTCAGCCTTATATGACAAGTGGGCCTTGTTATCGGATAACTATGTCCTCCTCCATTCTATCTCTCCAACAAAAAAGCGGGTCTGCGCCCCAGTTGCACACTCCCTTCGTTCTACGAACCCTTGTTGATTTTGAACTTTGTTCGCGAAGGAACCAGACTTTTGACAGGCCAGCCCTTTTTGATGCCACTGGGAAAAGGCTTTCGTGACGGGAAACCGGCCACTAGTTATGAAGTGAACATAAGGTATCGAGAGGTCCTTCATAGTGTAACATGGGGTTGAAACATGAGAGTGCCTACTGGCGTGCGTAAAGGGCTTTTATTCATAAGTTTTTAGTCAGAAATCGGTTTCAGTCCTATCTGTCCTGTCTGCAGTTGGGTCTTAAAGGAGAGATGGCAGTATACTGATTTCTTATTTGATCAAACAAATCCCAATCATGGTCCTTACGGATCGGATCATCCGTATAGGACAAAAAAAGAAACCCCAGATATTTGCTACCTTTCTCTTTGTTTCAAGGAAGCCCATTATGTAATGAACATAATTGATCTTATTGAGAAATCGATGTCTTACTCCATAGGGAGAGTGGCCGAGTGGTAAAAAGCGACAAACTGTAAATTTGTTGAAGGCTTTAGAGGCTATCATGGTTTACATCATTGGTTCTCTTTTCCACAGTATTCAGGATAGCCCGGCAGTTCGCGTATCAGTTCACCGATATGCTGAGCGAAATTCATTAGAAATTGAAGAAAGAAATGAAACTTCGTTGCCCTTGAGTTGTCGGTTTTGTACTTAGTATGGCTATTTGCAATTTCGATCTTAGTCTACTTCCGATCAAACTCAATCTACCGATGGTATGTAAGCCTTTGGATTGGGAACCTATTGATAAAAATCATAAACCTTCATCTCTACACACTAGAAATTTTATTGTGGGTATAAGAAGATTGGCCAAACGAATTCAGTTTTTTATTGGTATATAATTGATGGAATTATAAACGGGGTTGGCATTGCTAGTTTCTTTATAGAGGCATGGACGGGTGGAGCTGCTAGATATAGCTTACTGGACAACTTTAGAGATCAGATTAGGTACTTCAATGTTGGAGGATACTTCTTCGAGATGCATTTGACCGTACGACCATTTGAGTCTTTTTTTATGGCGCGAATCCTGTTTAGCGTTAGAAAAATTCTGGTCTTAAGCAGCCCTAGTACAGTCGTCAATCAGTTAGATTACCATTCCATTATTAGTTCTGGGGTGAACGACTTTGGCCTCTACCTCGCAACAAGTAAAGTAAGAGAACCTTTGGTAACATTGAGATACGAAAAGGGGAAGCCAGAAGTAGAATCAACTCCGGCTGCTACAACAACAGCTCCAGGCCACCTTAGTTCACCTCTGTTGTCTTTTCATTCAAATCCGGGTAGAGAATCGTTAAATCTCTCCCGTGCGTCTTTGCTAGGGAAGGGTGCTCATTCCTTTTTTAAGGACTTCCCGGGTAATCTCTCGTACTATATCGATCGGTCATCCATGAACTCTCGCATCTGTTTAGCGAATTTAACTTCCAAATTCAGAGAAACCCTAGAACTAAAAATGGGCAATCCTATTCCTCGTGGAGTAGATCCCGCACCAACCAACCTTTTTCTACTAGGGAACGGGAGAATTCCCTCTATCACTGGCAGGCCAGCCAGGTGCAACCCTCGTGTTTAGTTGCCACCATTGAGTGTGGAACCCTAAATAGATTGTCGGTGATAAGCCGGAGGAAGGTGAAGATGACGTCAAGTCATCATGCCCCTTATGCCCTGGGCGACACACGTGCTATAATGGGTGGGACAAAGGGTCACGATCCCGCGAGGGTGAGCTAACTCTAAAAACCCGTCCTCAATTCGGATTGCAGGCTGCAACTCACCTGCATGAAGCCGGAATCGCTAGTAATCATCGGCCAGCCATACGGCGGTGAATTTCCTTATAGCTTTTCTACAGGTCTAACTCTTCGATATAACCTCGGAGACGGAATAGAACTTTTTATATTAATTAATCTTTTCCACCATTTTTGCTCGTGCGTTTGCCCCCAGAAATTCATGGATTTCTCACAATATGAGATTTAATGCCATAACTCTAATTTGTATTTTACTTCTTATTGGTGCTGCTGGGAAATCTGCACAGATAGGATGAAACAAAGAAAAAGGTGCATGCCGCACTCACGAGGGATTGCCAGTGAGATACTGGAGGAAGGTGGGGATGACGTCAAGTTCGCATGGCCCTTATGGGCTGGGCCACACATGTGCTACAATGGTAATGACAATGGGAAGCAAGGCTGTAAGGCGGAGCGAATCCGAAAAGATTGCCTCAGTTCAGATTGATTGTTCTCTGCAACTCGGGAACATAAAGTTGGAATCACTAGTAATCGCGGATCAGCATGCCGCGGTGGATCCATTTCTTACCTTAGACTGACATCGACTAGTAATCAAATATGCACCCTGTGAGGAGGATTTCTGACATTCAACTTGCGGAATAAAGGCTATAAAAGAACTGAGGGATAAAGGCTGGTGCTAGTCTAAAATACGACTCTTAGGGAATCGATCTAGACTAGATGAGATACCGGTGCCATTAAACTAGCTGCCAGAACGAGTTCAAGAGATGAGGTTCCAGGTAGTGAAGTCACCCTCGGGGGAAGAATCATTCCATTCACTTGTTCAACTGCTAAGAAGAATCGCTTTTCTCTTGCTTGAATGTGGCACAAAAAGAAGAAGAGGCAAAGGAACCCGCGGAGATGAAAGATCAACTCCCTTGTATGACCCCCAAAAGATCTTTGAGCGCAGGTTTTTTAACATGTTAACGCCGGTTTATGAGTTTGAGTAGTACGAGCTAAAACTTTTGACAAAGATCGCCTGAAACAAGTTGTTTGAACTCGCCTGAATTAAATCATTCGAGCTCGCCTGAAGTCGATTGTTCGAGCTCACCTGAAATTCAAGACTCGAGCTCGTCTTATTAGGGTTCGAGCTCACCTGATCAAGGAGATCAACCTCGCCTGCTGTAGGCGTATAAAACTACTTATAGGTCCCTTAACACAGCTCGACACGATGATTCGACAAACCAACAAACCATCGGGCGATGAATCCAAGCATGATCGTTAAACCATAATATCGAGGCTAAGTAAGACGCGACGAAGCAGATTAACGAGGCGATGAGATTAACGAACTCGAACACCGAAGCGTATTTACTGCCAAATTAGGATCCAGACTGCCAAATCAAAGTCCGGATCAACAAATCAGAGTTCGGATAAACAGCGAAATCGGAAAACGACAAAACAACCAACACTTAGAGGGCTCGGCCAAAACCGAGCCACCTCTAGGTGGCTCGGCGAGCCACCAAAGTGGCTCGGTGGCCGAGCCACCAAGGTGGCCGGCCGAACCACCAATTGGTGGCTCGATGGCCGAGCCACCTGGGCCAAGCCCAGATCTGGGCCCAGATCTGAGCCCAGATCTGGTTTTGAGTGCCTATAAATAGGCTTGGTGGTTCATTGTTTGAGAGGTTAGATTTTTTGGAGGCGAAGCTCTGCTGGATTGAGATTTAAACCTTAGAGTTTCGAAGCTTTGAAGACTTGAACTTCTCAGATCTGGTTCTTGGCGATCATCCACAACAAACAAGGCAGGAGTTCGAGAGAGATCAGATCTGAGATCTACACGGTTTCCTCCGGATCAAAACTTGGTTTTTGATCCCGAGAAGAGTATCGATTTCGCTTGGTCGATTTTGATTACTTCGGGCGATTATTTCCTTGGTGAACTAATCCCCCCGGCTGTTATTTCCTTCGTAAAATAATACTTGTCATACCGTGTAGATCTGACCGGATCGATATCGTACGGTGGTCCACGGATTAACCCCGGCGTAGGCAAAAAACCCACACAAGCAAGAGACCGCAAAACAGGATCTTGCGATTTGTTCAAAAAAAGGAAAGTTGTAATCTTTTTTATTTTTCTTTGATTTTGTTGTAAACAGATCTTATAAAAAGACCGGATCTTTTGTAACCGATAAACAGTTGCTCAAGGAAACAATGACTTCAATGAAAACAATAATTTTTCCCGCGAACAATCTGGCGACCACAGTGGGAGCCACCGATCTCGCTGCCGAGATCGTTGCGTCGCAGCTGCGGATCTCAATCCCGGTCGAGGAGGAGGTCAAGTATGAATTCGACCAACAGAAGTTCGAGGAGTATCTGTCATCCTCGTCCGGATCCACCTCCCCCCGCAAGTCCAAGAAGTTCTCCTCCAAGAGAAAAGTCCGTTGGTACGAAGAAGTAGAGAATACCAACGAAGATCTCACCCCGATTGATGCCAAAGTTACATCAGGTAAAGTTCCACCGACCTCCAACCAGGTCAAACCTGTCCTTGCCAACTCTTCCATCGCCGAATGCATGGTGACTCTCTCAAAGAGAGCCCGCCAGAGGTGACGTCAACGCCTGGCGCGGCAATTGGCAAAGGCGATAGAGTCCACTGACGGAATCCGCTACGACGCGGATCTGAAGAACAGGAGAGGCGAACAACCTCAACAACCAATGAATGGCAGCTCCTCCAAGCCGCCAACGAATGAATGGATCCATGTCAAACAGAATCGTTCAACACTTGAGGAGCACATTCGCAAGAGCCGCGCACTATCAGCGCAGGCACGGGCTTAAGTCCAAGAAGCCCGCAAAAGACTGCAGAAGGAAGTGGCCAGCCGCCACCAACCCGCCAAGTATGGAGGCCGAAGTCTGAAGCAGCGATTCAGGCTAAGGAACAATCATTGCAGCCTTCAAAAAAAGTTCAACCTCCCGAACCATCCCGAAGAAGGAGGTCAGTTTTGGAGCGCCTCGGTCCACTTCCCAAAGCTCCAGTTCAAGAACGTTTGGGCTCGATAAAGAAACCCCGAACGACTCAACATGACGGGGGTCGCCGCCACCCTCAACATGACAAGGAGTTCATGGCAAATACGCGCACCAGTTTGCGCATTGAAGTCCAGGAGCCCGCCGAGAACTCACGCCCACAAAGGCGTGTGTCGAGACGCGTGACTCTTGAAAGCCCAAAGAAGGCAGTTCGCCCTCAGAAGGAAACGTTGTCGTCTGACGATGATAGCGTTATACCTGAGAAGTCGTGCCAACACACGATAGGTTACTCCGACCTTCAAACCGACGAGTTGTACTATCGTGTTGGGGGTACGAGTAAAACCAGGAAAAGGAGTCCTCGAAAACTAGGAACTCAGTGCCCCTGTTCCAAACTCATTCGGGCAGTATTGTCTGAGTGCAAATGCACCAATACAGTCCCCGAAAGAATTTTGTTTTTCGAAAGGCTCAGTACCGAAATGCTAAAACCAAGGCCTAGGCGTTTCCGACGAAGAAGAACGGTAGTCGAAGATCGAGAATTTTCGAAGGTCACCACTAATATGACCAGCAAAGGGACATCGACACAGGATAATCCCGAGTTGATTCCGGAAGTACCCCGGCTTGTAACTCGTCTACAGTCTGGAGCCATTATACGAGCAACCTATGGTAGGGTTCAGACAAGATTACCTTCAGAAGATGAAGAATCAGATTCCTGCTCTGCGGTCGCATCAGATAATACAGTGTCCAGCGAAGGACAACCCCGCGAGTCACTTATGATAAGCGCGGAATAAGTGGCCAAGATGCTCGAAGAAGCCATGGCCAAACAACAGGAGAGCTTCAGGTTCGAAATGCAGATGGCCATGCAGAATATGAGAGAAATGCATGACCAACAAATCTAAGCATTGACAAACTGGCAAGGCGAACCAAGTCGTTGTAACCAGGTTAATCAGGAAGATGAGGATGCACATGCGGATGAATCTCACAATGCTAATAATCCTCTCGTCAATGCAGGGGGTGGTAACGAGAATGCCAACGAAAATACAGGTGAAAATTTGAAGATTAAAAACCTCGAGAGCAAAATCAATACGTTGATTTCCGCTCAAGAGATGAAGAAGACGGGCATTCCTTGTCCATACCCAGAGAATGAGAATCAATCCCGTATCCGACGAAGTTCAATCTAATTAACTTCATGCCGTTTGATGGGAAGGGTTCACCCACTCAGCATTTGATTTACTTCAAATCACACTTAGGGGTTATTTCTGGTAATGAGCCTCTGATGGTACGGTCCTTCGTTGGCACTCTTCGTGGAGCCGCCTTCGATTGGTATCGCCGCCTCAAGCCAGGAAGCGTGAATAGCTGGGATGACATGGAGACTAAATTCCTCACCAACTTCTTCGATGATGACACCGAGATATCCATCGGGTCATTGCTTGACGAGAAATAGAAAGACGGGGAATTAGTTGATACCTCCGTCAAAAGGTTCCAGAACAAGGATATGAACTGTCGGGACCTGATCACTGAGGAGTTCATTCTCCAGACTTGCCACAACAACCTCGCATTGGATGTGTTGGAAGCAATGGGGACAACACCGTCCAAAACATGGAAGGAATTGAAGGTCTGAGGAGAGCAAGCCGAACGATTTCTCAGAAGGAAGAAGGCGGAGAGAGGCCAACAGGCGACGAATGCTCCAACACATAATTTCGTCCCACGAGGGAAAGGTAAGGAACATGCTAATCCAGTTGATGCTAATCAAACTTTCCAATTGTAACCTCAGCAACAGCCGTAGCAACAAGCACCATAACAGTCGCAGTCGCAATGGCAACAACAGCCTCAGAAGTAGAAATATTCGGAGCCAAGATTTCCTAAAGTGTACTCCTTCAAAGATGACGAAGTTCCCGTTATCTTCAAGTACCTGTTGGAGAATAATAAAATCCAGCTGCCGGCGATCGTAGATCAAGAAGGGGCTAGCAAAGTGACGGATCCGAAGTATTGCGCATACCATAGAGCGGTCCATCACCCTATAAGGTCATGCTATCATCTCAAGGATAAGATCCATGCATTAATTGATGTGGGCATCATAACCCCGAAGCCGCCCAAGAATATAGGAGCAAATGCAGTATCAATTAGCTTTGGATCAGTACCCACAACATTGTTTGAACCGAAACGCATCACCAAAGTAAGACAGTAAACGACGACCCATACGGACAGCGCCAAAAAGGACTTGTGCCACACACAGCCCCAAACGGTGAAATCCTCTGGGTCCATCCTGATCTTATTGAAGACGATCAGTGGGCGACTTCCTCGACCAGAAAGGGTAAAGGCAAGTCCTGCAATGCTACTTCCGCGAACTTCGAAGAGGATGGTGATGAAGCTCCTACCTTCCCGCTCTCCGAAGAAGAACAAGAGGTTTTTGCCACAAGAAGCGGAAATCAGTATCACTTCAACTATCCGTCACCTAGTGATCAGTTAGCTGAGCAGGGGGTGACTAAACGGGGACCAGCCAAAACTCTTACGGAACTGGGGGTGATTACGACTCCTAGACTGGTTGAAGACGCTCGACGACAGCCGGTTGATAAACAGAAAGAAAAGAGGCCCCAAGAGGTTCAGAATCCGAAGCAGTCTTGTTTCAATCATCCGATTGGAAGAGATAAACCGGAGAGCTCGAACACTCCACGCATCTTCGATATTATGGCTCAACTAGCTAACATTCTTGCGCGGATAACACTGTATGAGTTGCTACGGTTGTCTAAAGAAACCAGGGAAGCCTTGCAAGAAGCCTTGGCCAATTCAGAAGTGTTCCTTACTCAGATCAAGCCGGTACCTAAAAAGCCAGAACCATTAATTCAACACTGCAATATAGCGGCTAAAAACCGTCCCTACATTACCTTTACCAAAGAAGATATGTAGACGAAGAATTCGAACCATGATCGGCCCCTATATTTCATTGGGTACATTGGCTCCAGCGAAGTCAACCGAATCCAAGTGGATCCGAGTTTCGCTGTGAGTATTATGCCACTTGGCTTGATGCATAGCCTCGGCATTCTAGTTAGTAAGTTGGCGTCCACAGGCACTGTTATCTATGGATTCAACACTAGCGGGTCAAGACCCTTGGGTAAGATCCGGATAAAATGTCAAATGGGTGATCTGAAGACGGAAGTCACATGTTATGTGATTGATGCCGAGACTTCATATAACTTACTATTGGGTCGACCTTGGATCCATAGTAACGTTATAATTCCCTCCACTCTCCATCAGTGTTTGAAATATGTCGACACTGATAATAAGGTTAGGACGGTGGTCGCGGATAAGCAACCATTCAAAGGGTTTGAGAATTATTTCACTGATTCTCTCCTTTATGGAAACGAAACCGATATTGAACCATCGGCCCAGGGCACGGACAGCGGAGAAGAAGCTGATACCGAAGCCGGACTTGATTACGATGGAGGTTTTGTTTTAAACGACATTTTACCCTTGGTAATCAATCTTGACGATGAACAATCGTCAGATGGTAGTTGTAACTGGCAACTTGCCAATAATAAAATAAATGATGATTTAGAGTACTCACTGTCTCTTGATGATGTGATAAAGGGATTGTACGATAATCCTGATTTATATACGCCGCTTCGATCATCCTATATAACAAAGAAACACTTCCAACATCCTTTCGGAACAACCCTGATCGTTCCTGCCAAAATAGGAGGCGAAAAAGAAGTGATTTACGGTAAAGGAGCGAGTTTTCCATCACCTGATCATTTCTTAAGGGAAGATGAGAATGATGGCAAACCTGGTCGACATTTATCTAAGTATAGTCCGGAAGCGCGCAAGCTCATGGAAAAACAGAATATGATTTCACACTCGGAGAAGGTTTATACTTCGATCGAGGTTCCCGTATTCCAGCCAAAGCGGCATATGTACCAAAAGGAAAACCGGATGATTATTATAAATTCAGACGGGGATTAGGGTATGTCTCTTCTTCAGAAGACGAATGTTGCTGGTTAATCAATAACCAATCATCTAAGCAATACAAAGATGGGTACTCGTCAGATTCCTCGGAATGGGATTCCGATACAAGTCTGGGGGAAGTATTCAAAGCCCTAATGATGAACATGACTACAACTGATCCATCCACAATAGAGGACAATGATCAAATGCCAACATGGGAAGACCCATGGGTTCATCACCTGAACATGTAGTATGGTGATAGGTTTGAACAGAGGGAACCCCCCACTAAAGATAAAATAATCCAAATTAACATGGGTGACGAGACCAACCCAAAGCCTATATTCATCAGCGATAGTCTTCCCCCAAATAAGAAGGAGGAATTAATTGCTCTCATCAGGGAATATATTGACGTCTTCGCTTGGAACTATGAAGACATGCCAGGGCTCGACCCCAACGTGGCAATGCACCGCCTCGATATCAAGTCGGATGCCAAACCTGTCAAACAACAGCAAAGACGGTTTCGTCTGCAGATTATGGAAGCCATTGAGGCAGAGGTTAAGAAATTGATCGACTCAGGATTTATCCGAGAGGAGCAACATCCAGACTGGCTAGCCAATATTGTTCCAGTCATGAAGAAGAACGGAAAAATTAGGATTTGCATCGACTTCAGGGACCTGAATTCGGCATGTCCAAAAGACGACTTTCCTCTCTCAATCACGGATGTCATCATCGACAATACATGCGGATTTGAGAGAATGTCTTTTATGGATGGCTTTTCAGGATATAACCAGATCAAGATGCACCCGGATGACGAGAAGCATACAGCGTTCAGAATGCCCCTCGGTGTCTTTTGCTACACGGTGATGCCTTTCGGTCTAAAGAATGCAGGCGTCACGTACCAGCGAGCAATGACTAAGATTTTCCAAGAACATCTCAGGAAAACAGTCGAGTGCTACGTTGATGATTTGGTTGTAAAAAGCCGCAACAAAGAAGATCACATCAAGGACCTGAAGATAATGTTCGATCTCATGCGGAGTCATCAATTGAAGATGAACCCCACTAAATCCTTCCTTGGAATGTCCAGCGAAAAATTCCTTGGATTCGTTGTCACCACTAAAGGTATACATATCGATCCCGATAAGGTGAAGGTGATACATGAACTGCAACCCTCTAGAAATCTAAGAGAACTCAGAGGATTGCAAGGGCGTTTAGCTTACATCCGGCGGTTCATCTCAAATCTTTCTGGGAAGTGCCAACCATTCTCTAAGCTAAACAAGAAAGGTGTGTCATTTATTTGGGACGACGCTTGCCAAAAAGCACTCGAAGATATCAAAACATACCTAACGAACCCTCCTGTTCTCATTGCACCAAAATCAGGTAAACCGTTTTTGATTTACATCAAGGCGATGAACCACTCGATAAGTGCTTTACTAGCACAAGACGATGATAACGGTCACGAACAGGCAGTCTATTACCTAAGTCGGACTTTGGTAGGCGCTGAGTCTCGATATCTGATGATTGAGAAAGAATGCCTCGCATTGGTATTCGCAGTACAAAAGATGCGGCATTACTTGGTTGGACAGACGATTTACGTCATTTCTAACGTTAATCCAGTATGGGTATTTATAACGCAACCGGCTTCTATGAATTGGCGGTTAGCGAAGTGGGCCCTTCTCTTGTCCCAGTATGATTTACACTTCAAATAGCAGAAGTCGGTCAAAGGACAAGCGATTTGTGATCTTTTGGCGGAAAACCCAACAACAGATACGGCCGAAGTATATGATGATTTGCCGGATGAAACCCACGAGGTTAACACTACATCACACCAACAAGTATGGCAATTATACTTCGACGGTGCTTTGAGAGCAGTTAATGTGGTAATAACCCCCGGATGTTCTAAAGTCTCCTTCGGAGTTGGAGTTGTCTTAGTTTCCCCGGGGAAACATGTGATGCCTCGGGCTTATTCACTGACTGATCCATGTGCCAATAACGTAGCCGAGTACAACGCGCTTCTCCTTGGACTCAGTTTCGCCAAAGAGCTGGGGGTCGAATATCTCGAAGCTTTTGGAGATTCTCAATTGATAGTCAATCAAGTCCGTGGAGAGTATAAAGTCAAGAACCAAGACCTGATCCCGTACCACCAGGAGGCCATCAAAATGGCAGATTCTTTTGAAGAATTCTTTATTGAATACATCCCTCGTCTCCAGAACGCTTATGCGGATGCACTGGCAGCACTAGCGGTATCACTTGCGCAGCCTCCCGAAACTAAAATGCTAGTCACAGTAAGATCGCATCAACTCTGTATACACATATATAATATGGATATCGAAGAGGAAGATGATAGAAACATAAGCGCCAAGGAGGTGAACTCAACTCAAATTGAGTCTGAGTCCTGAGATTGGCGTTTTCCTATCATTGACTACGTCCAATATGGTATTTTGCCAGAGGATGTAAAAGAAAGGGAATCAATCCGCCGAAGAGCACCAAGATTTTTCTATAATACCGAGACCCATACGTTATACCGTCGAGGGTATGATGGTTTGTTACTCCGATGCCTTTCGAACGATGAAGCAGAAGAAGTTCTTAAGGAAGCACATGAAGGAGAATGTGGCGCGCATTAGCCCGGTCCCAAACTATATGATCGCATCAGGAGAATGCGATATTTTTGGCCAACAATGGTTCATGATGCAATCAAATACGCCCGAGAGTGTCATGCTTGTCAAGTACATGCAAATTATATACACCAACCACCGGAGCGGTTACACACGTCAACCACATCTTGGCCGTTCGAGACATGGGGTATGGACATTGTCGGTCCTATTTTTCCCCCTTCAGTCAAAGGTGATCGATTCATTCTCGCAATCATGGATTACTTTTCAAAGTGGGCTGAAGCGATTCTGCTTAGAGAAGTGAAGACGAACAACGTCATCAATTTCATCAAACATCATGTCATATACCGACACGGCGTGCCAAGATGGATCATTCATGATAACGGTCCACAGTTCATAAGCAACGCTTTTGTCAGGTTTTGTGACAAGTTCAAAATTCAAGATGTTTCATCAACAGCTTATTATCCCGCTTCGAATAGATTAGCTGAGGCTTTTAACAAGACGATCATCAAGATCCTGTCAAAGCTCGTGAAGACCAATATACGAGACTGGGACGATAAACTCGGTGAAGCACTCTGGGCTTATCGTACCACCATACACACACCTACAGGAGCTACCCCATATTCATTGGTATACGGATGTGAAGCTGTGTTACCATTGGAAATCCAAATCCCATCCATTCGGATCGCTCTCGCAACTGAGATGACGATAGAAGAACAACATCAGAAACGTCTCGAAGAACTCGAAATGTTAGATGAAAAGCGCTTGGAAGCTCAATAACACATTGAGTTTTATCAAGCCAGAATATCTAGGGCTTTTAACAAAACAGTCCGACAGAGAAGCTTCGAGGAAGGAGATCTGGTCCTCGCTGCTCGCCGACCGATAATCCTCAACTCTAAGAAGAAAGGTAAATTTGAACCCAAATGGGAAGGACCGTTTGTGATAGACACAGTCTACTCAAACGGTGCATATCGCCTGATTACTCAAGAGGGCGTCAGGCAATTAATGCCAATAAATGGGAAGTTCCTAAATAAGTACTATCCCTAGTACATTCAGGATAACCTATTTACTGGGAAGTTCCTTGAAGAATATTACACTTAATATTCTAGAGGATAACCTAAAATCATTTCCACCACCAAAATCCCTCATTGATCAATTTCAATTGACAGTGAGTCCACCAAAAATGTCTTTCCGGCCCAAGCCACCAACAAATTCCCCTCTTGATTCTTTCCACGAACAAGAGGTCCACTTTCATTCAGAGTCCCCTTTCGATAAACGAAAGAACTTCCTTCTTTTTTCTCTTTGGTTAAACCTCCTCATGGTTATAACCGAAGTTGAAATTTCACTTCGATAAACGAAAAACTCATCTAGATAACCAATCCTATAAAAGGTAAGTTTATCTAGATCTTCCAGATTCTCGGAGTGGAGATCCCACTTCTAGTTTCTTTTACGCTGGAAATAGAATATAAAATTCTTCCTTTCCAGAGTCAAGGAATAGAATAAAAAATTCTTCCTTCCTTGTATTCGGGTTCGCCTTCACCCTAAAAGAAGACCGGGAAATAGAATATAAAATTCTTCCTTTCTCACAACAACCTTTTCCAAGAATTTATCAATCTAGGATTCATCCTAGGAAGTTTATCCCGAATCCTAAGCAGAGATAAGTCTGCGCCTAACACGCGCTGCCGGTTTAGTCATTCTCCATAGAAAAAGACACCAGAGTTCGATTCTGGGGTGTCCTATCCTGAAACCTAAGCAGGGATAAGTCTGCACCTAACCCGCGCTGCCGGTTAGTTCTTAACCGTGAAAAAGAACACTCACCCACATATTCAACATTGTGGCAGGTTGTTATTAATAACACCAAAATCCATGCCTTACACGCATGGGGAATTTCATCCTGAATCCTAAGAAAGGATATGCTGACGCCTAACACGCGTCGCCGGTTTAGTCTTTCTCCGTAGAAAAAGACAGCAGAGTTTGATTCTGGGGTATCCTATCCTGAAACCTAAGTAAGGATACGTCAGCGTCTAATACACGTTGCCGGATAGCCTATTCCCGTAACAATGGCGAAGTCTACGTATTCAAAGTCGTAGCAAAGAGTCTAAGGGAGTTCATTCCATTAGCACAACGTCACATGCCGAACGGATTTAGACAATCCACATGCTAGCCCGACTCAAACGGTAGTCGGTAAAGGCTAATCAAATCCGTTGAAGGCTGGGGGTTAGCCAAAAATCCTAAAGTCAACGCCTAACACGCGTTGCCGGATAGCCTATTCCCGTGACAAATGGTAAAGCCTATGTATTTGACATCATAGCACAAAGTCTCAGAGAATTCACTCTCTTAGCACAACGTTACATGCGGAACGGATTTAGATAATCAGCATGCTAGCCCGACTCAAACGGTTGTCGGTAAAGGCTTATCAAATCCGTTGAGGGCTGAGGGTTTGCCAAAAATCCTATGAGTATTATGGTCAATCATTCCAAACAGAGTGAGAAATCATAATAAAGATAAAGATAAAACCATGTCCACTAAGAGGATCAAAAGTCAAAATATCCAGCAAAAGAAATCATACATCAAGCCCATGGCTAAAAATCTGCTGACTAATCTTAGACAGCTTCTCATCATAAGCTTGCCTAAGCTCATCCTGCAATTCAGCTCTGACCGACTCTTCAGTGGTGGCTAAAGTCTTCACAGCAACTTCCTCCGTCTCGACCAGCTTCGGCTTCAAGGATTTTAACTCCTCAGATAAGGCAGTGTGGGCTTGCTGATCCTGTACCTTCGTCATCTGAAGGATACTCAAAGTCTCCTCTTCTTCACGAAGACCTCTTCTGAACTGTTCAATCTTGGTCTCGCAAGAGGCAATAGAAAAGTCAAGCTCGGCAAGTGAAGATGATCTAACAGCAAGGTTGGCCTTAACTCGATCTACCCGATCCCGCTACACCTAAATCTCGAACTCAGCAAAAACTCGAGCATCGCGCCATGCCTGTAAGCGAGCATCCAAATTGGCAGCAATGAATGAAGAGGCACCTGCATCCCGGAGCTCACGTAACATCTGAAGCTCGTGCTCTAGGCAATCAAGGTCATCAACTATAGCCTTCGCCAGATTCGGATATCCTGCATCCCTTATTGAATTTATTCTGGGGTCAAGGAAAGGCTTAAATTGGTGAAGAAAAAGTCTGCCGTGGAAGAGTTTGCCAATCATAGTATTCACAAAGAAGAAGAAAGGATGCACGAGAGAAAGAAAATTCAAAAAAGAGGGAGAAGGGGGGCTGGCCCTAAAAGAGGAGAAAAGAGGCTCTTTTATAGTTGAACCAGTCTTGAACCGGACCAGACCAGACTAAACCAGACCAGACCAGTCCTGAACCAGACCAGATCAGTTCTGAACCAGACCAGACCTGGATAAATCAGTTCAAAAGAGGCTGAACCAGACCAAACCAGTTTGAACCAGGCCAAACCAGTCTGAACCAGGCTAAACCAGTATTGGACCAGTCTTGAACCAGGTTGAACCAGTCTTGAACCAGGTTGAACCAGTTCGGACCAGATTTGGACCGAAATTCAAATTGAAGCTGAACTAAGTATCGAAACGACTTCAGATCGACCGACGGTTCAATCCCTCATTTATTCACCCCTCTACCGCACATTCGGAAGGGTCGGAAGATTTTTTGAGCCTAATTACCACCTTTTTTGGGTCATTATCAGGCCGGTTCAGCTCATTCGGAACTAAAAAATACTCCAATAAGGTATACGAGTATAAACAATTTTCTATTTTTGTTGAGAAGTTTCTGGGGAGTATTTTTCTAAAAATATTCTTAAGGATAACTCAACAACACTCCGAAAAGTATAAGAGTATAAACTGCTTCTCGAGACTCCAGCAGACGTACGAGTATAAACTGTGTCAAAACGCCGGACAACGCGTTGCAAATGAAGACTCAACGCCAACAACCGATGGTCAGTTCTATGTTGAAACAACAAACACGAGCTAACGATTAGAAAATCAGGAATTAGCTTCAAGTTCGAAATTCCGACAACGGTCAGACAATAAATGCAGCACCGGAACCCTTGCAGACATTCGACAAAGCACCGAATACCTGGAGGATTGAAAGAATCAAGAATAGAAGCTATTCCAAGGTCCCGTTACACCGATTGAAGGTTGGGACAATCATATCCAAAGTATTCCAGACTCTTCTATAAAAGAATGAGGCTGAAACACTTTCGAGGGGGTATCTGTAGGCGTATAAAACTGCTTATAGGTCCCTTAACACAGCTCGACACGATGATTCGACAAACCAACGAACCATCGGGCGATGAATCCAAGCATGATCGTTAAACCACAATATCGAGGCTAAGTAAGACGCGACGAAGCAGATTAACGAGGCGACGAGGTTAACGAACTCGAACACCGAAGCGTATTTACTGCCAAATCAGGATCCGGACTGCCAAATCAGAGTCCAGATCAACAAATCATAGTTCGGATAAACCGCAAAACCGGAAAACGACGAAACAACCAACACTTGGAGGGCTCGGCCAAAACCGAGCCACCTAGAGCACCAAGGTGGCTCGGCCAAGGCCGAGCCACCTTTTGGTGGCTCGGTGGCCGAGCCACCAAGGTGGCCGGCCGAGCCACCAATTGGTGGCCCGGTGGCCGATCCACCAAGGTGGCCGGCCGAGCCACCTTTTGGTGGCTCGGTGGTCGAGCCACCAAGGTGGCCGAGCCACCTGGGCCAAGCCCAGATCTAGGCCATCAATGAATGAAGAGGCACCTGCATCACGGAGCTCACGTAACATCTGAAGCTCGTGCTCTAGGCAATCAAGGTCATCAATAATAGCCTTCGCCAGATCCGGATATCCTGCTTCCCTTATCGAATTTATTTTGGAATCAAGGAAAGGCTTGAATTGGTGAAGGAAGAGTCCGCCGTGGAAGAGCTTGCCAATCATAGTGTTCATGAAGGAGAAGAAGGAGCGAACTTCTATACAGATGACGATCTTCTTAGGATCGTTGTTTGATAACAACTCCTTCACGAGGACATGAAGCCGGAAAGAAAGCCCTACACAAAAAGGGGGAAATCTGTCAAAAAAGCCTCGATGAAGAAATAAATGACATTTCTCAGTTGCTTAATTTATACCTTCTTCCCCTTGAGTCACTGGGGGTAGTGGAGGTGTAACCACTGTTGATGTATCAGCTGGTGTAGTTGGTCTCACAGTCGGCCCAACAGGATTAGTCTCGACAAAAGCTTCTGTCAAACACAAAACGGAATTTTTAGATTCATCACATTATAGCTGCATTAGTCCAAAAATGGCTAGTCCTATAATTAACATGAGAAGAGGCACGTACCTTCAAAAGGACCATCCTCGGAATCCTTGGGGAGTGTAGATTCAGGAAACATATCTTTAGGCATTTGGTCATCAATCTGAGGAGAGCCATACATGAAGTGGAGCATAGGAGTGTCCACGAGCAAACTCTCCTCGTCGAAATCATCAGTCGAAAAATCTAACACAAGAAGATATGAATACAAAAGAAGAATAAAGAGGCTACAACCAATGGAAATGAGTTACCTCCTACGGATGTGTTAGCCTCTCTACTCCCAAAGTCCACGTTTGCCCCCTGCAATTTATCTAAAAGAGCAAGAAGCATAGAGACAATTAAGGGAGGCACGAATTCTGAATCGTTCAACTCCTTTGTTTGCCATCTAAAGGGTATATTGTCAATGGTAGATGTACCTGGATTCAATGAATCGGTTCCTACATTGATGGTCTCCCTAACGTCGGCAGCTTCTGTAGGCTTTTCTACCTGGTGTGGTAAGGGATCGAGACTCATCTCCCCTTCCTCACGCTCTCCTATATAGAAATGGAAAAGCATGAGCCCGAAATTCTAAATGATCAAGAGAATGGTCTATAGGGTAGATGTTACCTCCGTCGCTAGCGGGATCATCACTAGTCAAATCCATCTCAGATGCTCGTGAATCTGCACGCGGCTTGTGGGCTAATCTCTTCCGCCTAGCAGCAGGGACAACAATCGGAGGTCTCGCCTGAGTAAAAGGACGGAATTCTTCTTCCTTATCAACCACTGTCCCTGAAACATCAAACAGTTGTTAAGATTAATAATTCTGGAGGACAGAGAGAAAAGATAAGTGATTAACCTCGCTCGAAATATTCCTCGTATTCTTCAGGATCTCCGCCTGAGGCCTCTTCAGCAGAATTGAAGGTCTTCTTTCCTTCTTTGTCGATTCGATGAGTCTTGCTCCGCATCCTCTGTGACCGAGCATCTTCCTGAATTGCACGAGAATCAGCCTGAGAAGCCTCCTCAGCCACTAACTCTGCAATCGGCTTCACGGGGATGGATTTGTTAGCTGCTAACAACCATCTGCAGCACCAGAATGTGAGCTTTAACTGACGCTCTGCACTCGGGAGACTGAACTTAGCGCCAGTGCAGCCCGTCACGGTCCACAACCATGCACGAAGACCGTCCACCAAACCGCCATGGGTCTGAAGCTGCTGACGCGGGTTCCTGACATAAAGCTGATCATAGCCAAACTGGCGAGCGAATCGGCAGGGTAGATATGGCTCTATGAAACACTGATTCCTCACCCGGAAAGTCAGATAACCCGGCCTAATGTTCACTAGCCAATTAAAGTAGCCGATTTCTAAATGAGTTCGATACTCCCTCGGCCTCTCCTCATCAATCAAACATTCGTCGTATCGGCTGAAGAACTGCGGAAAGCAAGTGGAAAATGCCCAACACTTGTGGACCTGTAGCTGCTTCCTGACTTTAAGGAATCCTCGCCCCTCCCACCTGCCATTCTCAAACAACTGTAGTAGGGGAACAGAGTGGTCTGTGGCGTTCGGTACCGACATCATATCTGAACGATGAAGGACGAACCAAGCCATCAAATAAGTGTACGGAAGCTCCACCTTAATAGCAGGAATTCGAGCCGACGGTACATCTTCTTTCTGTGTGAAAGCACTAGAAATCTGTCGAAGCCCTCGATGAATGTTAGCTACCATCACCGGAAGAAGTGAAAGTTACTTTTTGTAGGCAAGCTGAACCGCTGGATAGAGCACTTCCAATGGTAAAATGTCACTGGACTGATACGGGACCACGCATTTCTTTAACCAGATAGCGAGGTAACCAGCAAGAAGGGTCATCGGCTGAATCGATGTGGTCGCATGCCATAAGAATGATTTAAACTTGGTCCCTACAGGAAAGCCACTCTCGGAATTGCTAATGGTATAGGAGTGAGCGTCAATCTTCTTTAGAAGACCATTAACCTCTGAAGGAGTAAGTGTTTCCAGCTCACAAATAGCCTCATCAGAATTGCTCTCAAGATTTCTGAACAAGTAACATGCGAACTACTTCAAACTCACATGTGACTTAGTCCTCTTCGCTAAAAGGCTCAGACTGCGCCAAAGCAATATGGTAGTGACATGTGAGATCCCATAAAGTCTCATAGCGGTTGGGCATGCGGTCCTTCAGCTGACTTAACTCATGATTGGAGGGAAAGTACTCCTGATATAACATCTGGCCCATAGGCAAACCAAAAATCTTGTGCATCTCATGGAGATCCAAGCCCAACTCCCCGTGCCTAGTCAGGAAAGTGTTCGAATCTGGGTTATAGAGGTCGTACAAAGCGAAGAAATGTTTAGCGCTGACGGGTAAGCCATACATGGTGGAACGAACAGCTGCATATAGACCACAAGCGTGCAACTCCTCGCTCCATCGGCTTAAGACATAGTTCGTCATACGAGCCCACCAAAGTTTGTCTGTAGAATAGGTCCAGCCATAGAATCTGTGGCGTTACGCAGGCACCTCCCGTCCTAAGTCGGCAAGACGATTCTTCAAAGTAGAAGCAGAGGCAAGAAACTTGTTACGCGGCGGTGTATCCAGCCCCAATACTCCAGGACGCAATCCAATGATATGACTCCTGCTCGAACCAGGAGCGGCTTGATGAGTAATATAGCCGTAGTGAACGCTCTCATGCTCCTCCGTCAAACGCCACGACATCTTCCGTGGCACACCCTGACGCCTGAGCTCAGTCAATAAGCGGTGACGAGAAATCTTAGGCAAATATAGAAAACCCTCGCCATCTTTATGAAGCCACTGCTCGGCATCAATGAACACTGCAGCAGGATCTCTAACAGAGTCGCCAAATAAAAAGTCAATCTTCCTGAGAGGCTGAACAGAGCTGGTATCCTTCACGAAAGGCGCATCCGTAATCAACTGTCGAAGAGCTTGATGTCCACCTTCCTTCACCACTTAGGCAACCTCTGTCGACGTGCCCGAAGCAAACTGAAGAGTAAGCGGAATAGGTGAAAAATCATCAGAGGTCGAATAATACTCGTCACGACGCCCGTCCACTACATGAGATGAAAACGCTCCAGAGGGATATTCCACTGAAAACAAGCAATTAAGTGTTTGTTAGTCTCAGTTATAAAAAGAAGTTGAACTCATCTTATGAACGGATAAGATAGAGTCATTGCCTTATAAAGGGTGAGACGATTTGGCCACATTATGCATTTATAAGGTAGGATATATCAACAACATATCCCCGCCTTATAAGGCACAATGCAGCGTCAAACCGCCCCCTTTATTTATTTTGAGATATGGTTTTGACCAAGCAAAACCTATCTTTAAAGCATCAATCCTCACCAAGGAGAATCAAGGCTCTTCCCGATTGTCTCACCAAGGAGAACAAAATGGGGATAAAGGACTAATCTACAAATCTCGAAATACGCCGAAAAGAGAGCTCACCAGTGTACGAGGGAAGCACGCCATCAGCCGACGCAGTAGGGGATTGAACCCTCGGGATATACGACATGATGATCTGCAAAATAAAAGAAGGGATCAGATACAAAAATTTTTAGTTAGGGTGACAAACTCTAACCCTAAAATTTTACTCCCTCTTTATTACAATTAAACCCCTTAGATCTCCAAATTCAACTCCCTGAAATGCGAGCTCGAGGCGTCAAATCACAACCCTAACCCTCATATACAATCCCACAAGTTCATATACTGAATTAAACATGAAATATGCCAAAGTTATGGAGGATTTACGTGAAGAAAAGCAAGAGGATCCAATAAAAATCAGATCTTGAAGGGGGCTCGAACCACGTGCTCGAGGGGCCTGAGAGAAACTTTTTATATGGAGATTTGGAAGGATTTTTCAGTCCAAGATCAAAAGGAAAGGTGGATCTTAGAAGAATTTTAGGGTTTGAAGGAGAAAGGATGCACGAGGGAAGAGAAAAATAAAAAAAGAGGGAGAAGGGGGGCCGGCCCTAAAAGAGGAGAAAAGAGGCTCTTTTATAGTTGAACCAGTCTTGAACCAGACCAGACCAGACTGAACCGGACCAGACCAATCCTGAACCAGACCAGATCAGTTCTGAACTAGACCAGACCAGGATAAATCAGTTCAAAAGAGGCTGAACCAGACCAAACCAGGCTGAACCAGGCCAAACCAGTCTGAACCAGGCTAAACCAGTGTTGGACCAGTCTTGAACCAGGTTAAACCAGTCTTGAACCAGGTTGAACCAGTTCGGACCAGATTTGAACCAAAATTCAAATTGAAGTAAGTATCGAAACGACTTCATATCGACCGACAGTTCAATCCCTCATTTATTCACCCCTCTCCCGCACATTCGGAAGGGTCGGAAGATTTTTTGAGCCTAATTACCGCCTTTTTTGGGTTATTATCAGGCCAGTTCAGCTCATTCGGAACTAAAAAAAATACTCCAATAAGGTATATGAGTATAAACTATTCCCTATTTTTGTTGAGAAGTTTCTGAAGAGTATTTTTCTAAAAATATTCTTAAGGATAACTCAACAACACTCCGAAAAGTATAAGAGTATAAACTGCTTCTCGAGACTCCAGCAGACGTACGAGTATAAACTGTGACAAAACGCCGGACAACGCTGTAGGCGTCGAAAATTGCCGATAGTTCCCCGAACATAGCTCGGTGTCAACGAGTGGCGATCGAACGTCATTACCCGGTTCACAAGAGCTCAAATGACGCCGGTGAGCGACTGAAGCAAACCGACGGATTACGTGAGCCGACAGAATGTCAGAATCGCAAGGATACGGGTTGACCGAAAACCCCGCTATCACTGCAATCAGACCAACGCCCGTTGCGCCTCGACCACCCCACAGATAATCCAACCATCGGGGTCTACAGAGCTCGCCGTCACGATTCCAACGCATCCGAAATCACCCAAATCCGAGTTCGGACGAAAAGTCAACGGCAAGTCAACAGCGGGACAACGGCACAGCCCCGGGCTGAACCGGGGACACATGAACACGTCTCGGCTGGCTCGAGACACCCCACATGGGGTGTCTCGGCCTTGGCCGAGACACCCCATGGGGGGTGTCCCGGCCTTGGCCAAGACACCCCTAGGGGGGTGTCTCTCCTCTTGGGGTGTCCATATCAGCCCCCCCTCTCTCCTTTTGGCTATAAATAGCCCCCTAGGCCTCCTTTGTGAGGGGCTCTTGATTTTGGCGCTGATTTAGCTCTTGGAGAAGAATTTCCGGTCTTGTGATTATCCTCGAGATCTGAAATTCTAGAGTCTGAAGCGGCGAAGCCCTGCTGGAGTGAGGAGTCAGAGTTTCTTCATCAAGGTTCATTCACCCCCCCTCTCGGATCCTTAGTGTTGCTCCTTTGCGGTGACCCTAAGAAGAGCTATTATCTCGTTTTAGCCGAGATATACGCTTATAACCTCTAGATCTTGCGCGGATCGACGAGGTTCTGTTTCTATATCCTACGCGGATAGACGAAACTCTGCCGGATTTTATCGGCAAGGATCTTGAAGAGTCGGCGGTCCACGGACATCGACGTCCCCGTCACAGGCCAACAACCCACGCAAGCGAGACCGTACCAAACCGGGCTCTCGTGTTTATTTTCGTTTAAGTTGTAACCCTTTTGTTTTCATTTAAACACTTTTGTGACGCTTGAAGTTGTAACAGATCTCAAAAAAAAGAGAACATCAATGAAAACAGCAACTTTTACCGGAAACAAACGCGTTGCAAATGAAGACTCAACACCAACAATCGATGGTCAGTTCTATGTTAAAACAACAAACACGAGCTAAAGATCAGAAAATCAGGAATTAGCTTCAAGTTCGAAATTCCGACAACAGTCAGACAATAAATGCAGCACCGGAACCCTTACAAACATTCGACAAAGCACCGAATAGCCTGGAGGATTGAAAGAATCAAGAATAGAAGCTATTCCAAGGTCCCGTTACACCGATTGAAGGTTGATAATCATATCCAAAGTATTCCAGACTCTTCTATAAAAGAATGAGGCTGAAACACTTTCGAGGGGGTAACTGTAGGCATATAAAACTGCTTATAGGTCCCTTAACACAGCTCGACACGATGATTCGACAAACCAACGAACCATCGGGCGATGAATCCAAGCATGATCGTTAAACCACAATATCGAGGCTAAGTAAGACGCGACGAAGCAGATTAACGAGGCGACGAGGTTAATGAACTCGAACACCAAAGCGTATTTACCGCCAAATCAGGATCCGGACTGCCAAATCAGAGTCCAGATCAACAAATCAGAGTTCGGATAAACCGCAAAACCGGAAAACGACGAAACAACCAACACTTGGAGGGCTCGGCCAAAACCGATCCACCTCTAGGTGGCTCGGCGAGCCACCAAGGTGGCTCGGTGGCCAAGCCACCAATTGGTGGCTCGGCCTTGGCCAAGCCACCAATTGGTGGCTCGGCCTTGGCCGAGCCACCTTTTGGTGGCTCGGTGGCCGAGCCACCTGGGCCAAGCCCAGATCTGGGCCCAGATCTGAGCCCAGATCTAGTTTTGAGTGCCTATAAATAGGCTTGGTGGTTCATTGTTTGAGAGGTTGGATTTTTTGGAGGTGAAGCTCTGCTGGATTGAGATTTAAACCTCAGAGTTTCGAAGCTTTGAAGACTTGAACTTCTCAGATCTGGTTCTTGGCGATCATCCACACCAAACAAGGCAGGAGTTCGAGAGAGATCAGATCTGAGATCTACATGGTTACCCTCCGGATTAAAACTTGGTTTTTGATCCCGAGAAGAGTATTGATTTCGCTTGGTCGATTTTGATTATTTCGGGCGATTATTTCCTTGGTGAACTAATCCCCCCGGCTGTTATTTCCTTCGTAAAATAACACCCGTCATACCGTGTAGATCTGACCGGATCGAGATCGCGCGGTGGTCCACGAATTAACCCCGGCGTAGGCGAAGAACCCACACAAGCAAGAGACCGCAAAACAGGATCTTGCGATTTGTTCAAAAAAAAAGAAAGTTGTAATCTTTTTTATTTTTCTTTGATTTTGTTATAACCGGATCTTATAAAAAGATCGGATCTTTTGTAACCGATAAACAGTTGCTCAAGGAAACAATGACTTCAATGAAAACAATAAATTTTCCCGCGAACACCTGCAGACTTACCGATGAGGCATACTTTAGTGATGTTTGAGCTCACCTGCCAACGAGGCTCGCCTGAATGAGGTAAGCTCCTGCCCTAATTTTTCTTCAGCCCTTAGGGTTTCAAAAACCTGAACCGTCGCTGCCACTGCTTGGAGTGCTGCAACCTAGGGTTTCGAAAACTCGAGGTTTCTGACTACAGTTGGTCGTCGTCGCCACTAAAACTCCCGCACCCTAGGGTTGAAACCCTAGGGTTCCTGATTGCCTCCGCTGCTATCTTTATTTGACAGCGGGGCCGCCAGCGATTGATCGCCGGCAAGGAGCACGGTGATTGACCACCAAAACCAAGTACTGAATTAATGAATTGGTGATTTTCCCACAATCTGGATCAAGAGTTTGATCCAGATTCAACAGCTGAAAGAGAAAATCAAACCAAAAAACATAAACTTTACTGTTCATACGAGCAGTAAAGATCTGAATAAAAAATCCATTACTATTCATGCGTGAACAGTTCTCAAAATCACTGATTTAGATAAAAAATCCAATTTTAATCTTAAATCCCTAAGAACTAATCACAGTGGCTCTCATACCACTTGTTAGATCTAAAACTGAGATCTAATCCATAATACCATGATTAATTCAAAGAGATTAAAACAACAATGTGCGCGGAAGTATACCTGAATCCATTGCACGGATTTGAATTAGGGTTTTTTTTATGATCTTCTAATCTTGAGGGTCTCTCTAACCAAATTTCTCTCTAGATGGGGGTGAATAGGATTAGAGAATGTAACCTCTTAGATTAGGGAAATAATTGTTGTTCTTTTATAATTTGGCCCTTCATCAAATTATAATTATAACCTGGTATCCGCATATTTAGCCTATGATTTATTTAAATACCCATTAACCCAAATTTATTGATCACTTTATACGGGTTAACCTTAAGGATAACATTATACACAAATGTAACATATATGCCCATAATTAGATTTAATCCAACACCGAGTGCTCATAGAATAAGGGAAATTGAGGAAATAGATGAGGAGGGTTATCTTTAATTTACAGTACTACCCACTGATCCAGTGTCACTATATAAGTAGTTGATGCGAGGGGAAAAGAAAGAAAAAAGGAATTTTTGGATCAACACGTTAATCTTTAAATGTCCATTTCGGACTGCACCACAGTCGGATATAATCAAGATGATCCATATGAGAGGTTCCCTTAAGCTCAGAACATATAATCATACGCGGCCTACAAGATCACTACGGGCCATAACCAAGAATAACTTAGCAAATAGTCAATAGTGCATGATATAGCAATCGTACTGCACGCATGCATCCCCGGTCTTCATGTTGAAGGAATTGGTCCGAGCCTATACGTACCCACTCGCGAACCTGAAGAGCCCGCTGCCGTCGATCACCGGCATCTCCCTCACCCCCTTCATCACCTCGTTCCGTCCCTGTATCGTGATGGTGCTCCCGTTGTACTTCCCCTCCACGAACACGAAGTTCATCGCCATCATCAGCCCCACCGCCTCCTGCACCGCTGCTGCGTATAGCCCCTGAGCGCGGCCGACGAGTCGGGAGTTGGTCATGGGGCCCACCGTGAGGGGGTCGTCGATCACGTTGACGAGGCCGAAGGCGGTGGAGGAGTTGGCGGTGGAAGGGGGGCCTGACGATGGTCATGACGGTAGGGTTGCGGCCGCCGAAGATGTCATGCCAGTAGAAGCGGAGGTGGTTGAGCTTTTGGTGCATTTGGTGGCGGTGGGTTTGGTTGAGGGGCTTTTGGGACTTTATGAATGCGGGGATTTTAGCGAATGAAGTGAGCGGGGTTGCGATGAGGAGTGCGACGAGGAGGGAGAGGAAGGAGGAGGAGGAGGAGGAATTAGCCATGGATCGGATCAGTTGATTCGGGGATGTTTTCCCCTTTTTGGCCGGACTCTTTTTTTCTTATATATGGGAAGGGTATAGGGAGTGGGGGAAGCGTCGGTGGTCGTGTCGATGCGTAATGTATCTTCTTTTATTTTGAAAGGAAGGGGAGGGGGGGGGATGGTGTTTGGAGTATGTGAGAAGCAAAACGGTGCTCGACAATGATGCTTCTCTGTCTTCCCTCTTCTTTCCTTACCTGGATTTGTTGTCTTCCATCGCTTTTTTGGCTTCAACATTTTCCAATTTTCTTTAAGAACTCTCGGAAAAAAGAACAGAAATGCTATAGAGGAATTGAACATAAAATTATACAAGTAGTAAGAAATGAGTAAATACACTTTAGGAGGATAAAGACAACAACTTTAGCGAAAGGATATAGTAATCAGCGAGATACTAATGCAATCATAGTGGTGGCTTTAACCTTCATGGGCTAGATTGACCCTATAAGAGTAAATCGGTGGATCTTCAAACTCGTTGGAATCACATAAAAGACCAGTCATTCTGAAGCTCTTACAAACTCATCAGGGCTTAATAAGATGCTAAGGGCAACACATTTGACCTCCATTGGTTTAGCGAAATTACATCGATTTGGGCCTCAAAAAATCGCAATCGAATATCTTCTTTCTATTTTAGGTAGGTATTGACCGTCTAATTTGGAGGAGCAAACAAATTTTTTTTGGTTGAGGTTTGATACGTAGGATCTTATTTCTTAGCAGGAGGATGTTTTCTAGGTTTTGGTTTTTCTAGAAAAAAGATATATATTATTTTTTCCTTTTCCTTCTGTAAAATTAATATGATCGTGTATTGAATACAAATCTCTTTGTTAATAGACTACCTGTCTTGAATCTAGGCAAGGATTGACACACACCTAATCTTGATCTTAGAGCAACGACCAGAGAGCGACCATACTAGTATGGGGAGAAGCCCCAACATGTCACTCGCAACTAATGCGTAAATTATAAAATTGATGAAGAGGTGGGAGATGACAATATTGTGTTTTTCTCTATATGTTTAATCTTCACATAAGTGCATATATATAGAGTAGAGGATTACTTCCTTTAGGATTAGGAACCAGTTCACTAAGGGACCAGTTAGGGCACACTTAGTATCCACCCACTAAATTAGGCAGACTCCACCAATTACTAACATACTCTCATCCGCATGAATGAGTAGGTGTCGTCAATTTCTCCCTAAGTCGACTCCCTAAGCCGTTTACTCTTCGAGTGACACAGATCATTGAGAAACTACAAGTCGGTAGCATTGTAGCCAGATCCTTAGGAGCGATACAAGAATCTAAAGAAATAAAAATACACAAATAAAAGTATAAGTATGTCGTATCTCATCTTAGATCGAATCAACCATGTTTGCTCAAGTACATTCGATCTCTTGAAGAAGCGTACATGAACACCTGAGTTTATCCTTGATTCATTGTACTCTTAAAATCTTACCCTTGATATAAATAAGAGTTACGCAAACGATGCAATAATGAGACATGTCAATCGATCTTTCTCTGACCTTGAATAGTTGAGCATGTTAATCACTCACTTTTTTGACACTGCCCAGTATGAGTGGTACTGTCTCATTACACCAGGAAATAGCAGTCAAAGTAGCAGATACTCATAACAATCTTTTCAAATAGCCCAGTATCTTTATGGGTACAATGACTGCTCTCCATCACTGGTGATCATCTATAAGAGCTCATATAGTGAGGGAGATGTGATCCATCCCTTGACCTCCTTATTCGGTCCAAACACACGTCTTATGAGAACGTGTTACGATATTACTTCTCTCTCTCATGCATCATTAAATGAATATCATTCATATTAAAGTTTTATTACCCTGTAATGAACTTATCTAGCCATATCACCCTGTGATATATTTGGGATCTCCCGACAGCCTCGCACCCATTCGCCAAGTCAGACTCCTAGTATGGTTGCTAGTAAATAGGCAAAGTGGATGTGAGCACCTTGGTTGCTTCAGTGTATAAATATATGACAACCTCATTCTGACCTAGTCAAAGCGACCAATAGAGTGCTCCTGCTATTATCCTACCAATACTACAACAGTGGTGTCATTGCTCTAAGACAAATGACATTGAGCGCTCGGTCTCAGCTTCCGTAACTTCCATAGCTCCAAAGGGTTCTCGTGTGATAAAATATTCTACTTGATGATGTAACTTTCTAATTATGCACCCGGTGCCCTTTGTGTACCTTGCACGTATCATATACTAATATACTCCATGCCAAAATAATCTAATAAAATAAGACATTAGCAATCCCAGACACACACACACACACATTATTATAATGCTTCAAATATTAAATAATAGTCTCCATTTAGTAGCAGACAAGTATCCTACATTAACTACATAATTAAATTAGTTCACGACTTCAAGATAACCAAAAGTCCCTAGGCTTGGACAACTCGAAGGGATGACATCTCGCATAGCTGGCTCAAAAGGCAGTATACGTTGACCTCCTTGCCAGATCGACTCTACAAATGACCTACACGACCACCTATTCGGCCGATATCTCACAAAGCCAACTCAAAAGGTGGTACTTCTCGGCCTTCTACTTGATGAGTAAAAAGGCAACGACATACCTTGGCTCCTCCTCCGATGACAGTTGGTAGTCATCACATTAAATAAATGGTTAAAATCATCGTTTCTCATCCCCCGAAGATCTTTATAACACATTAGACCATGCCGGAAACACTTGCCTCCTGTAACTTTACATTAAATGCTGAAGTGACTCTCTATTGTACAGTCGACACCTGTAAAGCAAGTACTGACTCAGCCGCCAGCCTTTACTTGGTCGAAGTTACCAAACCATCACCCCACTATTACTATAAATAGGAAGAATATTCTTAGCAAGGGGGTAAGCAATTTTCCTACTCTAAAAGCTCAAGAACTTCTACAGTTTATTTTCTTCTCCACTCAAGCAATTTACTGACATTAGACATTTGGAGGAGTTAGAGGACTTCAGAGGAACAACCAGAGAACCCAACTTTGCCCTCTTACGAGTTCTTATATGTGCAGGAAAGAATAGCTCACTCTGGAATTAGACATTTGGAGGAGTAAGAGGACTCCCAACAACCTAAAACCCCTCTTAATTAGCCGATTGATTATTAACATCAACAGTTTAGTACCCATCATAGAGCCTTCTTTCTTCTCTGAGCAATCATGTTTGGTTCTGAGCATAGACTTGATCAATCTGCTCCTAGAGGATCACATCCGGGCTATGTCACTCAAACCCAGCTTGAAGAGTCCACTCAACGGATCACCTAATCTTTCTAGTAGCAGCTCGTGGCTTTCACGAGAGAACTCCTCAGTTGATTTCCTCCACCCCAACCCGTTAACTCCGCTGCTCCTCTACCCTCAAAAGGTCAACCGTCAACGACTCATCCCCCCTTAACCTCAACCTATAGTCCCTCCTCGGACCCGCATGCTGTGACCAGGCAACAAAAATACCATGATGGGTACCTATCCTCCCCACTGCACCAGTCGATTCACCTTGCAGACACCCGTCAGTGTCACCTTCAACATGTAGAAGCAACCAACGAGAGTCCTGGTCCTAGTCATGATAAGGAGCATGCCATCGGGGGAGTGCCGTGAGGCCTTTAGCATCATCATGCCACCCTAGGCCCCTTAGCCACTAATGTAGCATCTAGCTATGATTGGACGTACCGACCCATCGCCAAAACCTAGGGGGAACATTCCCCTCATTGATGACATCATGAATGCTCCCTGGGAGAAATTCAAGATGCTTCATGTAGACAAATGCAAGGGCTAGGGAGACCCTAGGGAGCACGTCCAAAACTACTATGACATGATGAGCATACTACAGGCACACGAGGCTATCATTTGTTGATGCTTTCCCATCATCTTGTTAGGAAACACCAAGCTCTGGTGGAATGCTATAGAGAAGAAATCAATCGGTAGTTTTGAGCATCTCAGCTAGAAGTTTGTACACCACTTCTTGGCTGACACTAAGCAGAAATTGCATCCTCATGTACTTATCCAGATAAGACAGGAGTGGGGGAGAGCCTACGGGCCTATTTCAAGAGGTTCCAAGTGACGAGACGGGAGGTTAATGACCCTGGGAGTTCGGTCTCCATGTCAGCCGTTGTGGCCGGCTTGCTGAGCAATGAGCTAGCAAACTCACTTGTCAAGAAGTCAGTCAACAGCTACAAATAGTTGATGGCCAAAGCTCATGAATACATGGATATGGAAAATGCCCTAGCCTACAAGATGGTGGCCAGGATAGCAGAAGCAGTGGTGATAGTAACCCCAGCACCTCTGACAATAGTGATGCTAACCCCTATGCTAACACTACCGGCGATAATAACAACCCTGATGATGGAGTCAGCACTAATATCAGCTAGGGACCGCCCACCAACGCAAGAGTCGACAAGGGATTCTTCCAGGTTCGACTTCCACTCAAACCAACCCGACAGAAGGGATCGAAGGAAGGAGCCACTTCCGAAACCAAGCTTTAGTGGAATGCTATAGAAAAGAAATCAATCGGTAGTTTTGAGTAGCTTAGCTAGAAGTTTGTACACCACTTCTTGGCTGACACCAAGCATAAGTTGCATCCTCATGTACTGATCCAAATGGGATAAGAGTAGGGGAGAGCCTACAGGCCTATTTCAAGAGGTTCCAAGCAAATAAACTATAGGTTAATGACCCTAGGAGTTTGGTTCCCATGTCCTCCCTTATGACTAGCTTGCTGAGCAATGAGCAAGCTAACTCACTTGTCAAGAAGCCGGTCACCAGCTAAGAATAGTTGATGGACAAATCTCATGGGTACATGTATATGGAAGATGCCCTAGCCTACAAGGTGGCGGCCAGGGTAGCAGAAGCAGTGACGACAATAACCCCAGTATCTCTAACAACAACGACGCCAACCCCTACGCCAACACCACCGATGACAATGATAACCCCGATGGTGGAGTCAACACCAATATCAACTAGGGACCACCCACCAAGGTGGGATTCGACAAGGGATTCTCTCAGATCTGACTGCCACTCAAACCGACCCGACAGAAGGGATTAAAGGAAGGAGCCATTTCCGAGACCATCTCTTTTGGCTCTCAATACTTCTCTTACTGAGGCCCTCTATATTGTCCATAAGGAGGGACATCTCAACTCTGTTCCCCCCAAGATGAGCTCGGAAACTTGAAATTGAGATACCCGATAATATTGCTAATACCATCAAGACCATGTCCATCTCACCAATGATTGTTGGATCCTCCAGAGATACATCGAGGACTTGATCCAAAGAGGATATGTAAAGAGGCTTGTCTCCCAAAGGGACAAGAGGGAAGTCGCTCCTGGAGGACCAGATAGGAGATCCCATTCCCGGTCGCATCGCCCCTAGCCACAGCCTGATAGTTGATGCCCCACCACCCGAACCCAGCTACAAGGGATCATCAACATTATTAACATTTTTTTAGTTTTTTATTTTTCCACATTTCATAAAAAATATTAACATCTTTTTTCTTATTAGACCTTTTCTTTAATTTTTTTAGTGATATAAAAAAAATTGCATTTGGTGTATGTAAGTTTGAATTAGAGATAATACCAATTGCTTAATCCTTGTTAAACTAATTTTTAAAACTAAAAAGGTGGAAAATTCAAATCTAACCATTCTTCAAGATATGTGTTATCCTACTAGGAATGCACTCCTACATTGCATCAGACTTTCTGTAGTTAGTGGTGGTAATTATGTGCTTAGACCTTACTTCATCAACATGCTTTCAAAATTTTTAGAAAACGAATCTGAAGCTGCATATACTTTTATATCTGAATTTGAGAAGTGTGTCTCATGATTAAAATTAGAGAGTTATCTGAGGATGCAATTTAGCGCAGATTAATCCCCTTTGCTCTTAAGGACAAAGCTAAGAAATGATTGTATATCTTACTCACAAATTCTATCTCAGCCTAGGATGAATTTCTTACTATTTTCTTAAAAAAATTCTTTCTAATCCACAAAATGGTAAATCTTAAAAATATAATCCTATCTCGTAAAATAATTCTAGGGAGCCATTCTGGAAGTATTTTTATAGGTTCAAGGATCTTCTCATTCAATGTTCTCATCATGGTCTAGAAAAGTGGCGTTTATGCTAACTCATCTATGAAGAATTAGATTATTTTTTAAAGACATCTTCAGAATCTACGTGTCAAGGAGATTTAATGGAAAAAAACACTGGCAAAGCTTGGGAATTGTTAGAGAATTTGTCTCAAAAATTATGTAGTGGAAACACTTTGATGAAAATGCTTTAATAGTTCCTCCAACCAAAGCCGGTGATCTTTCCCTAAAGTTAAACATTACCTTTGAAGTGACGATGACTACAATCCTGCATAGGTTAGACGCCCTAGAAATCAAAGAAGAAGTGCCAGCTCAAATCGATCAAATTTCTTCCCCAAGATGTCATAACTGCCTATCTCAATTCTAGATTTTAGAGGAATATCCTCCTTTAGGAAATAGTCACCTATTAGAGTAGATCAACACTGCATTCCAATGTCTCAGAAATGATCCATTTTTTAATCTGCAATTCAAGTTGGAGAAATCACCTAAATTTGCATGAATTAAGAATATTTTTCTAAAAAATAAAATTTCACTCCCACTTCATCCTATAATTTTCTAGTGAAAACACAGTTCCATTCAATACACTGAACAATTTGCCACAATCTAATATATCATATCTAAATCGGGCTCATCATCAACCACTAAATCCTGTTTCACCGAGCTCTGGTCATAGAAACGTTTCATTGTCTTAGAAAAGAGTTTAGAAGCAATGATCAAAGCTTTATACAGACCACCAACATGTTGACTTTGTCATCCAACACTCTAAATTTCTTCGTATAGACAATTAGTTGGATACTCAATTCACACACTCAAGCAATAGCTAGGTTAGAAACTCAACTTGGTCAACTAGTTAGTGTAATGAGTGAAAAAGAAAAGAGAACTTTTTTGAGTCAACCTGATGCGAATCCTAAGGATACTAGATCAAGTTCAAACTATCTAGCTCAAGTGAATACAGTTCGCACCTTAAAGTCGGGAAAATAGATGGACAATCATGTTAGAATGCTTCTAGATCAAACTCCTTCTTCCTCTTCTCCTATTCAAAATGTTCAACCAAAACAAACTCTCTATGTTTTTCATAAATCACCCCCTTTCGATAAACAATAACTCAAAATTGATGATGAGCTTAATTTTAATAGATTTAAGCCCCTTGCTTCCTTTTCAAATGGACTCAGGCCTAGGTAAAGCTCTCATCAGTTGGAGAAAATTCTAGGAAGTTTTAAACAGATCAAAATTAACATTCCTCTCTTAGATGCAACATAACATATCCCATCTTATGTAAAAATTTTGAAGGATTTATGTACTAATAAAAGAACTACTAATGCTCATTAGAAAGTATTTTTAGCTGTAAACCTCAGTGAGATGCTTTCAAAGCCTAAACCCCTAAAATATAAGTGTAGGCATTAAAAACTACCTATAGGTCCTGAATACAATTCAAGACAACGTGGAAACGAATCATTGACACAACAAAGTGGCAAAATGTTGAGAACAAGACAAGCAGCCAACACACTCACCGACCACCTCCAAGTTAACAAAACACACGAAGCGAATCCCAAAAGTGCATGTGTTAACGAAGTGACGAAATACGCGTAAAGGCAAAACAATCGTAAAACAAGAGAACTGAAGGAGCTACAAACAGCCAAAACGTCAAAAAGACGAACAAAACAGGCCAGGAAGCTCACGTGAGTGTGAGCCACCAAATGGTGGCTCGCACCCATGTGAGCCACCAAATGGTGGCTCGCACAAGGGTGAGTCACCAAATGGTGGATCGCATCCATGCGAGCCACCAAATGGTGGCTCGCAAGTTCCGAGCCACCACTGGCACTGCTGACTCCCAAAACTTCCTAAAATACGGGTTTCGATGTTTTTAAGGATTCTTTCATTCCAGGACCTCCCTAACTATTCTGAAGCTAGCCCTAAGTGTGGTTGAGCAGTTAGTAACTGCAGATAACGTCAAATCATGAGATCTTATTAGAAAACACGGAGATAAAAACCTATAAATAAAAGCCCAGGATCTTAATTTAAGAGGATTTGAAATCAGAGGGCGAGATGCTGTCAATTTGAACAGTAGACCATAGATTTCATAGGAGAGTTGACAGATCTTGGCGAACTTCATCATAAAGAGGAAGACTTCAAAAGATCTGAGACTCTTTTTCCCTTTTTTCCTCCGGATCAAAGTTGGTTTTGATCTCGAGAAGAGCCACAATCTCGCTTTATCATGATTGTCTCTTCTGCAATTGTTTCCTTTGTGATATAAGAGCATCAATTAACTCTTGTCAACCGGATTAGATCTGCAGTGATCCATAGACTAACACATCCCCGGCACATGTGAAAAAGATCCCACGCAAGCAGCAGAAGATAAACTACTGTTGCGTATTGTTTGATAAAGTTGTAATTTTTAACTTTTCATTATGTAAGAAGATATTATAAAAAATTAAATTTTCTTTTAATTTGAACTTGTAATCGATAAACGGTGTAACAGGTTTAATAACAATGAAAACAATAACTTTTGACGCAAACAAACTGGCGACCATAGTGGGAGTGGACAGCCTCGTTGCTCAAGGCTGTAGTGTCGCAACCAAGGTTCCTCATTCCGGTTGACGAAGAGGTTGAATATGAGTTCGACCAATAGAAGTACAAGTAGTATATGTCTTCCTTATCTAGATCATCTTCCCCTCACAAGCACAAGAGGATCTCCTCCTTAAGGAAGGTTCGCTTGTCTTCAGATCTGAAGACCCAAGATGATAATCTCTGCCCCATTACTGCTGTTGTTGCATCTCGCGACGCTCCTCTAGTGTCCGAAGAAGTTGGATCTTCAAATCCGAATCCCTCCTTGATTAAGAAGTTTACTGCTAAAGGCGCACCAACTCTATCGAAGAGAGAACGTCAAAGGCAACGTCAGCGCCTCGTGCATCAACTCGCCAAGGCTTTGGAGCAAGTTAACAGGATCTGCTATAAGGTGGATCTGAAGTTTAGGCACATGCAAGAATCCTTGTGCAGAAAGTCAAGAAACTGTAGAAGAAAGAGGTAGCCCAAAAACTACCAAAACTACACAAAGTATGGAGACCAAAGACCAAAACAGTGCTAGAAATCGTCAGAAAATGCGAACTGCCACTTACTATCTCAGTTAGGACCAAGCCACCAAATGCTTGCTTGGCTAGGGCCAAGCCACCAAATGGTGGCTCACGCCAGGTCCGAGCCTCCAAAGTCTGCCTTGCCTCCAGTTCACCTCCCGCGGTCATTTCAAGTCTCTAACAGCCCTTGTTCCTATCCCAACGAATCCCACACCTTCGGTGGAGCCCCACAACAATGTGGACTTGTCCCGATTCAAAATGAAGATTACAGATCATCTTGGCAAAGCTCTAATTAAAGAACGCTTTGGTTCGACGAATGAACCCCGAGCAATTTGTCAGACTGGGGGTCGTGTGCGTCCTCCCAACAAGTCAAGGACCTCTCATGTTGAGAAAGTACCTGTAACCGTTCACCTCCCGTTGCAAGTTGAAGTCCAAGAGCTCGTTAGGGCCTCACGCTCATGAAGGCGTGGTTCCAAATGAGTGACTCTTGAGAACGCTAATAAGACAACAAATCCTCAGAACGAAACGTGTTTGTCAGACGATGATGTTATACCTGAGAAGTCGTACCAACACGCGATAGATTGCTCTGGTCATCATGCCGATGAGTTATACTATCAAGCTGGGGGTACGAAAAGATCTTGAAAGAGAGATACCTGGGAGATAGACTTTCATTGTTCATGCGCCAAACTAATCATGACTGTATTATTAGCATGTAGCTACCCTAAGACCACTCCACAGTGGGTCTCGGTATTCCAAAGGCTTTCCTCTGAAGCGTCAAAGTCCAATCCAAAGCGTTTACGCAAGAAACGATCGGCTGTTCAAGGTGAAGAACTTCCAGAAGTCACAATTAATATGGCTGATAGGGAAAAATCGACTCCACCTTCTAGTTCGGACCCCCTCATATCGCATCGTCTAACCTGGTTGCCATCGGGAACCATTAGATAAAGGGACTATCAGAGGATGAACAGAGTACTATCCTCAGAGGATGAAGCATCAGATGCCAACTCTACAATTGCTTCTAACAACACGGTATCCAACCCAGGATAATCCCACAAGGCATTTATGATCAACATCGAGCAAATGGCCAAAATCGTTAAAGACACTCTAGCCAAGAAAAGAGAGAATTTCAAATTTGAAACGGAAATGGCTATGCAGCTGATGAGGGAAATAAATGACCAATAGATTCGGGCTTTGTCTAATTTGATTAGCGAATCTAGTCATCACAATAATACCTACCGGGTAGGTGGCGATTCAGGCATGGACGAACACCTCAATGCCGATAACCCTCCTATTGACCAAAACTTTATGGGTGGCCCCACTGAAGATAACAACGCTGGGGGTGGTCCTACCGAAGATGATAATATTGGGGGTGGCCGTGTTGTTTCTCTTAGAAATCATCTAAAGCATGATACAGACGAGGACGAAAAGATGAAAGATCTTGAGAGCAAAATCAATGCTCCGATATCTGTTCGAGAGGTGAAGAAGACCGGTGTTCTGTGTCCTTACCCGAGAGAGTGAGATTCGATCCCGTACCCAGCGAAGTTTAACCTGTTCAACTTTACGTCGTTCAATGGGAAGGGCTCGCCCAATCAACATCGGATCTACTTCAAGTCCCACTTGGGCATGATTTCTGGTAATGAAGCCTTAATGGTTCGGTCATTCGTGGGCACCCTTCGTGGGGGTGATTTCGATTAGTACCGTCGTCTCAAGCCTAGAAGAGTCAACAGCTGGGATACATGGAAAACTCATTTCTTGATAATTTCTTTGATAATGACACCAAGGTATCAATCAGGATGCTCTTTAAGGAGAAATAGGAAGATGAAGAGACGGTCGACGACTTCATCAAACGATTTCGAAATATGGTGATGCATTGCCGAGATCCAATCACAGAGGACTTCATACTCCAAACCTGTCATAACAACCTGTCCATTGATATCTTGAAAGTTATGGGAGTAGCATCATCCAAGACTTAGAAAGAGTTAAAGGTACGTGGAGAGCAAGCCGAACACTTCCTCAGAAAGAAGAAAGCCGAGAGAAGTCAACCAACGGCTAACCCTCCGAATTTAAGCTTCACCTCCTATGGTAAGGGGAAGACACCTGCATCGGCTGTTGATGTTAATCAGATATCAGAGTAGAAACCCCAAAAATAGCAAAAGACTTCAGATTTGAGACTCCAAAAAGAGCACTCCTTCAAAGGTGAAGACATTCCGGCCATTTTTGAGTCCTATCTTGAAAACAACAAGATCAAACTATCACCTATTACAAATCAGGAGGAAGCTAATAATACTTCGAATCCAAAGTACTATGCGTACCACAGGATGACCCTTCATCCTACCAAGGCTTGCTTCACTCTCAAAAATAGCATCCAAGTCTTGGTTAAGGCTGGCATCATAATGTTGGAATAAGCCAAATGATAACTCTACACTTCGAAGAGTATACAAGTATAAACTGCTTCTCTCTCACTCCGAAAAGTATATGAGTATATACTGCTCCTTCCCATACTCTAAAAAGTATATGAGTATAAACTACTTCTTCCTAGACTTCAAAAAGTATACAAGCATAAACTAATTCTCAGTCCTCCAACATGTGCATGAGGATAAACTGCTCAATGCATACTCCAATAGGTATATGAGTCTAAACTATTTCCTAATTTTAACGGGAAGTTCCTGAAAGAATATCGTATGTGATATCCTTAAGGATAACCTGACCGTTCAGCTGAATACAAAGTATTCCTTATTAGACTCTGTTTCGTAAGGAAAGCTGGGTGTGGATAACCCATATAACGGGAAGTTCCTGGAGAGTGCCATGTCTGGTATTCTTAAGGATAACCCGGTCAATATAAAGGGGGATAAATAAGAAACTCCCACTCGGACTCTGAATGTTTTCAAGGATGAAACGCATCTCATTATCGGGATCAATTTTACCAACTTCCAAGCACTCTTTTGTTGAGATGAGATTTGATCACTTTGTTGGATCAATCTTCTCTCACAAAAAAACTCTCACTAGTGTATGACGATTTACAATCTTCCACCACAAAGTTCCTCACTAATCAAATTAATTAATAGTAGGTCCACTAAAATTATTTCTGGTTTAGTCCATTCAAACTCACACCGTGTTTGTGCACTCAACACTCCTATTGTTAGAGTCCGAACATACTACTTGGAATTTTAATCTGCCAATTCTCAATAATTGTCAAACCCCTTCGTGTTAAGTCTTTATCACTTGACACTAAGAACCCCCACTGAGTGATCAATACAAGTTAACACTCCTAATAGGATTTGTACTCTTAGTCGCACTGTATAACTGTTCAAACCTTCCTACAGTTAGAACACAACTAAAATCCCCTCTCGATTCCTTCCATGAATGAGAGGTCCACTTTCAAATCGAGCGATCAAACCTTCTTACAGTTAGGGTCGTCTCAAACCTCCCACTTGGTCAAACCTTCCTACAGTTAGGACGACAACCAAAATCCCCTCTCGATTCCTTCCATGAATGAGAGGTCTACTTTCAAATCGAACGATCAAACATTCTTACAGTTAGGCTCGTCTCAAACCTCCCACTCGGTCAAACCTTCCCACAGTTAGGGCCAAAGCTAAAATCCCCTCTCGATTCCTTCAATGAACGAGAGGTCTACTTTCAAATCGAGCGACTAAACCTTCCTATAGTTAGGGTTGTCTCTAACCTCCCACTCGGTCAAACCTTCCTACAGTTAGGGCCCAAGCTAAAATCCCCTCTCGATTCCTTCCATGAACGAGAGGTCTATTTTCAAATTGAGCGATCAAACCTTCCTACAGTTAGGGTCACCTCGAACTCCCACTCGGTCAAACCTTCCTACAATTAGGGCTAGAACCGCAATTCACTCTCAAAAGATGAGAAACCCATCTTTAGTTCGGTAATCAAACCTTCCGACAGTTAGGATTATCCGAATCTTTTTGATTCTCGGAGTGGAGATCCCACTCTCAGGTTCACCTTCTCGGATTCTTGAAGTGAATATCCCACTTTGAGTTTCCTTTGTAACTAGAGATAGAATATAAAATTATTCCTCTTTAGCTTTAGGAGATAGAATATAAAATTCTTTCTCTCCCACATCGGGTTTGTCTTTACCCTAAAAGAAGATCAGGAGATAGAATATAAAATTCTTCCTCTCTAGCATCAGGTTTGTCTTTACCCGAAGTGAAGACACTATCTTTCAACTTCAAAATCCGTGCTTCAAACACAAGGGGAATTTTATCCCGAATCCTATGTAGGAATAAGTCAGCGCCTAGCACACATTGCCGGTCAATATTTGATCGTAATAAAAGGACAAAATCCTACATATTCGATATTGTGGTAAGTTATTATTAATAACACCAAAATCCGTGTCTCACATGCATAAGGAATTTTATCTCGAATCCTAAGTAGGGATAAGTCAACGTCTAACATGCGTCACCGGTTTAGTCTTTCACCAATTGAAAAAGACACCATAATCCAAGTCTGGGGACTTTTATCCCAAATCCTAAGTAGGGATAAGTCAGTACCTAACACGCGTTGACGGTCAGTCTTTGACCGTAAAAAAAGATAAAATCCTATATATTCGATATTGTGGCAGGTTGTTATTAATAACATCAAAATCCGTGCCTCACATGCGTGAGGAATTTTATCTCAAATTCTTAGTAGGGGTAAGCCAACGTCTAATACGCATTGCTAGTTTAGTCTTTTACCAAGTGAAAAAGACACCATAATCCAAGTCTAGGGAATTTTATCCCGAAGCCTAAGTAGGGATAAGTCAATGCTTAATACGTATTGCCGGGTAGTCTATTCTCATAAAAAAGACAAAGTCTAGGTATTCAATATCGTAGCACTAAAAGAGTTAACTCTTTTAGCATAACGTTATATGCAGATCGGACTTAAACAATATGTATGCTAGCCCGACTCAAATGGTAGTCGGTAAAGGCTCATTAAACCCGTTGATGGCTGAGGGTTTGTCAAAAATCCTATAAATACAAGAGTCATTGACGCACTAGTTTTATTATGAGCATCCAACAACCTAAGGATAAGATCAATACGTGCAGATGAATCAGCTTTAACAGTTGGTCCTACAGTCTCGATATTTAGGACCGCCACGCTCCAACACCTTAAGAGCTTAAACTATGGGTATGACATGTTTTCACGCAGATCAACGCACGACGAAGGAGATCAATACGAGTCAACGCGTGATGATGAAAGTCAATGATGGTCCATACAAATTGACGTCGATCCACGCGTCGATAGCCTCATCAAAACAGGGCTCAGGATTATTCCTAATTCCAAATTAATATCAGGGAGTTCAATCGTGATTCAGAGGTGAATTCCCGCTAAAGACGATCAATTCAATGTCGATTAAACAACACGAGCCAATCCAAATATCAACACGCTGGTCCAAACCCGAAATATCAATAACGGTCAGACGATAAACGCAGAACCGGAGGAATTTTAGCTATTCAACAAAGAACTGAATAGACTAAAAGCTGAAGAAATCAAAGGACTAAAGACTAAGTGTATCATATCCAAAGTATATCAGCCTCTTCTATAAAATAAACAAGACTGAAATACTTTGGAAGGGGTATCTGTAGGCGTTAAAACTACCTATAGCTCCCGAGTACAGTTTAAGATGACGTGGCAACGAATCGTCAACACAACGAAGGGGCGAAATATTAAGAACAAGACAAGTGGCCAACACACTCACCGGTCACCTCCAAGTTAACGAAACGTGTGAAGCAAATCCCGAAAGTGCATGAGTCAACGAAGTGACGAAACACGTATAAAGGCAAAATAAGCCCAAAACAAGCAAACTGAAGGAGCTACAAACAGCCAAAATATCAAAAAGGCGAACAAAACAGGCCAGGAGGCTCGCATGAGTGCGAGCCACCAAATGGTGGCTCGCGTAGTTCTGAGCCACCACGGGCACTACTGACTCCCAAAATGCTGGTTTCGATATTTATTAAGAATTCTTTTGTTCTAGGACCTCCCCAACTGTTTTGAACCTATCCCTAAGTGCAGTTGAGCGGTTATTAACTGTAGATGACGTCAATCATGAGATCTTATCAGAAAACATGTGTCAAAAGCCTATAAATAGAAGCCCAGGGTCTTCATTTGAGAGGATCTGAAATCAGAGGGTGAGGTGCTATCAATTTGAATAGTTGACCACTGATTTCAGAGGAGAGTTGGTAGATCTTGGCGAACTTCATCATAAAGAGGAAGCCTTCGAATGATCTGAGACTCTTTTTCCCTTTTTTCCTCTGGATCAAACTTGGTTTTGATCTCGAGAAGAGCCACAATCTCGCTTGGTTGTGATTGTTGCTTCTGCAATTGTTTCCTTCGTGTAACAAGAGTATCAATTAACTCTTGTAAACCAGATCAGATCCGCGGTGTTCCACATACTAACGCATCCCCGACACAGGCGAAAGATCCCACACAAGTAGCAGAAGATAAACTACTGTTGCGCATTGTTTGATAAAGTTATAATTTTTAACTTTTAATTGTGTAAGAAGATCTTATAAAAAGATCAATTTTATTTTAATTGGAACTTGTAATCGATAAACGGTATAACAGGTTTAATGACAATGAAAACAACAACTTTTGATGCAAACAATACGGACCCAACTTGTCCTACTATTTCATGTGTCATAAAAAATGACCTCTATTAATAAGGCACTTATAGACTTGGGAGCTCATGTGAATCTTCTTTCTTATCTAGTTTATCAACTATAGGTTAATTGAAAATATTGAAAAAGAAAATTCTAGGCACGAATCCTTCATTAGCTAAACAACTATTCGGTTATGCCATTTTAGGTTTCTAATGAAATATTGCTTTATTTGCTCTAATGATGGCCTTTTATTGATTTTGAAAATTAGATCACTCTATGAATGGAAAAGGAGGAATAACCACTAATGATAGGGCAAACGGGAAAAATACATACGGTGGTGTTAGCATGTTTTGTTAGACCCTAACACCACTAGGAAAGAACCCTAGAGGGGATGAATAGGGTATATGCTAATTAAATCTGATTTAATGCTAATTAAAACTTATTAACAAGTTATCCTAGTAAATAAGATATGCAATAAATTATTAGCAAGGATAAGCAATATAAACAATGGTAAACAAAATAGTGGACAATATAAACAAAGCGGCAAAGGCTAAATAAGATGAACAAAAAGAGTGCGCCAATGTAAACTCAAACAAGCAATATAATCATGAAGTTCGGACCTTCCCGCCTACGTCTCCGCTCCCCACTTCTGGGGAGAAATCCACTATCACACCGGGTTTTCGATGCTCACCCGAATATATTTATACCACACAATATCGGCTTTTAATGCTCACCGATCAACGTTCACAATCACTCATAATGTAACTACACAAATCTCATCTCAAGTGTTGGTCCCTCAAATGTCTCCCACAAGTGCTTGGAATTACTACCTCTCACTAGGCTTTACTACTGATGCTACTCCGTTTGGGACCGACCACGTCTCTCACCTCTATACTCCTCTTGGTGTACTTGTGTAATACAAAGTGAACCTCACAAATTAATACTCAACAATAAATGATTATTCTCTAAACAAGGTGAGAACTCAATTAAGCTCAACTTAATATTATAATCTCACAACCCAAATATAATATGTATGAAAATACTAAAAGCTCAATGTGAGTGTGTGTAACAAAGATTATCAATAAAAACAACTAAACTCAATATAAAATCTAGCTTATGGAAATTAAGATCAAAACAATAAATAGCTAGAATTGAGTTTAACGAAAACTTCTCTATAGATCAAGAAAGAGAGAGAGAGATGAGTTGAAGCTCAAACACCAAAGGATGATCTCTTCTAGCTCTTGCAAAATTTTTTTCACAAACTTAAAACTTATAAACACACTAAACAAAACTTAAACACATTTTAAAACTTGTTTAAAAGTTTTCTTAATTAACCCTCAGTGTTGGGTCTGAAGGGGTATATATAGGATCACAAAACAAAGCCCTAAATCCAAAAAAAACTTAGCAAAAAGACAAAATAACGGAAACTAAAAAACTAGCCATTACAGGCCATCAGTCGACTGATGAGCTGATCGTTACAGGAAGCTCACAACACATCAGTCGACTGAAGACCTTATCAGTCGAATGAAGACCTCATTAGTCAAATGAATAAAAAATACAAACTTTTTATAACTCCAGGCGATTTCTTCAGTCGACTGAACACTTGCATCAGTTGACTGATAACATAATATCAACCTGTAATGAATAATAAAACTGATTTTTGAAGTGCCTTTAAAAAATAACAAATAAATTTAAAAAAATATAAAACTTTGGGGAATGCTTATAAACATGATAATACACATGTTGAAAAACGTTTTTTCAAATTGCACCTCCCCAAAGAGAAATCTCTTCATTTTACAAAAAATATCCAAAACATGAAAACTTGAAATTCTTGAAATTTGACGTTTTGACATAAACCAAAGTTTTGAAAACTCTTGTATGAAATGATTATATAGACTTGGTAAAAGATATAAAATATTGTTATCAAATCCATAAACCATGAATAAAATATTTTAACAAAAATACACATATTTTGCAAACTTTAAAAAACAATAAACATGATTTCATTAAACTAAATCAACTTGATATTGATAAAATCATATATAAGCATATAAACATGAAACAAGTATGTATTTTCTAATTATATTCATTTGTTTCATATTTAAACTAAAAACTATAAAACCAAAACTTGTATATATATATAATTTATATATATATATATATATATATATATAACCAAAATGTGTATGTGTGTATAAGATTGAGCTTAAAGTATCAACGCACATAATATAACCCTAAAACTAAATTACCCAAGCTTGATTGATCTTCAATATGGCTCGACTTGTTAAACTTGGATGAAGCTTGATATTAGATCTTGACTTGAAATGTATCGCTTCACTCTGATATTCCGCCAACCTCCATTTGATGTGATTGTTATGGAACAATTCCATCCAACCTCCAAAATGGTTATTTGTGTAGATTACCTAACAAAACAAATACAAATACTCGACACACGTTGTTAGGAATTGTTTGTAATCATCAAAATAAGATTAAGGAGTAGGCTCATAAACATGAGGCCAACAATCTCCCCCTTTTTTATGATGATAAACAATCTACACAAAGAGTATATAAAATATACAAATAAAGCACAATACTCATAATTATACTCACAAACCACTTGTTTTCCCCCCTTTGGCAACATCAAAAATGGGAAAAATACCATAAAAGAATGAAGAGAGAAAGCTCCCCTACCTATAAGCACAGTGAGTATACAAACAAATATAGGGAATAGCTCCTCCTATCAAAAACCTTAATGAAAATATGCTATAAGGACCAAGACAAACATATGTGTGCAAGCATAGATATAGAAAACATGCTAGGCAAAACTCACATACAAAAAGATAATGAGAACACATATTGATATGACATTATGAAATAGTGTGTCTCAATACACAAACATAAAAATAATATATAAATAGATTTATGAAATCAAAAGAAAGAAAAAACATGATAATCATGAAAAAAGTTATCAAATAAAAACAATTCAACCAAATGAAATCATAAATCACAAGTAAATCACAAAAGAAGTAAATCAATATCAAAATGGTAAGAGAGGCAACAATATCAAGCTCTTCAGCCCATATAAACATTTAGCAACCGATAAACATGATTTAGAAAATAAACATCCAATAAATCCGAGGGTTGCTCAAACATAAACCTCTCATTAAAATCAAAGCCAATAAAAAGAAAAAAGTATCAACTTAAAAAATGATTTTTAATTTCAAAATTTTCAAAACACGAAATGAAAATAAAAATGCTATAATTTGTTTTGAAATCAAACATGCTTTAGTACTCAATTACTCTTGGTACTAAAGAATCTAAGGACATGACCCCTATCATTTAAGCTCAAAGCCTTAGGATTATAAACCGATTTAGGCGAATTTAGTGTACTAACACGGTCAAAACAATATTCATTCAAATGACCCTTTCGATTGCAATTCGTGTAATGAAAAGAGTGAAAATGTTTGTGTTGACCTAGTGGAAATGCACGGGAATTATTTGCAAATAAAGATTGTCTTTTAAATTTTTTATTTTGCAAATGAGAAACATTTTGTAAATCAAAAAAAACTTTTATTAAGTGACCAAATCTACCACAAGTATTACATTTGAACACATGTGGTCTTTTAGAAACATTTGGCAAAGGGGAATTCTTTTTCAAATCAAAACAAAATCTAACCAAATTACCAAAACGATCACAATAATCACATTTAAACACACTAGCATGCTTATGATGAACATTAAGTGCATGTGCATGTGTGTGTGATGAAGAAGCCTTATGAAATGCACAAGAAGTATTAGTCTTAGAGGATTTGTGTGCATCATAGTAAAATTTAGCAATATGTTTTTTCGACAGCAAATAGAACATTTGTAAATTTTGCTATATGTGTGCGCATGATGTATGAGATGTTTAGATGTAGTGGCATGAGACTTAGCATACATATTCACAAGTTTCTTATGATTATCAATGCATGTGTTTAAGGTTGAATCTAAACAAGATATGCGGTTTTCGACATGATTCAACTCATCATTAGGCATATTAGCATTGACATTAGAAGTAGAGTAAACATACTTATTTATAAATGAATTCAATTCATTTCTAGTGGTTTCTACTTCTAATATGGCATTATTTTTATCATGAGTTAAGTTCGCCATAGATGTGGTTAATTTTTCATTTCCCAAACTTAACATGTCATTGTTTTCTTTAAGCATCATATTTTCTTTTACAATGATATCAAATTTGGACACTAGATTATCATGATCGGATTTTAGCTATAACTATTTGCTTTTTAAATCAATAAAATTTTTATACAACTTAGTATAGATATGCATTAATTTATCAAATGCACAAGCGAGTTCATTAATGGATAATTCACTATCAGGTTCCCAATCGCTTACCACACTAGAGTTATCGCCTAGTGGTTGTGTGCATGATGATGCTCCACATGAACTTGAAGAGGAAGCCACCAAAGCTTGTTGGATCGCCTACAAGTTCCCTTAATGTGCTTCTTTTCTACAATTTGTAAGCACTATCAATTGAATTAAGCTTGTTAGAAAACGATAAGTCAAAAGCGTTAAGTAAAAATTTTAACAAGAGCTTATTCATTGTAAACATTTTCTTATCATGATTGCTCCACTTGGATTTCTCCAACGTGGGCACAATATAAGCACAGATGATAATTTCCTATAAATCAAAGTGTCTAGATCGAACAAAGAGTTTAGATCTAACACACCATTGGGCATAGGGGAAACCATCTAAACTAGGAGCAACATTAATAGCAAAACCTAAGCTAGGTACACCGTGCATATCCATAATGTGTTATGCAAGTAAAAAGAAATATCAAAACAAGATTAGCAATAATATGAAAGCTTAGATGTTTAACTCAAGACGATTTAGCAACAAATCAAAGACCACAAAGCTCTAATACTAATTATTAGACCCTAATGCGACTAGGAAAAAACCCTAGAGGGGGGGAGGGAGGGGTTGAATAGGGTTTATGCTAATCTAATCTGATTTAATACCAATTAAAACTTATTAACAAGTTATCCTAGCAAATAAGATATGCAATATAAACAAGGCTAAACAAAATAATGGATAATATAAACAAAGAGGCAAAGGTTAAATAAGATGAACTAAAAAGAGTGCATCAATGCAAACTCAAACAAGCAATAAGATCACAAAGTTCGGACCTTCCCGCCTATGTCTTCCCTCACTACTTCTGGGGAGAAATCCACTATCACACCTGGTTTTCGACGCTCACCCGAAAATATTTATACCACTCAATATCGGTTTTTAATGCTCACCGATCAACGTTCACAATTACTCACAATGTAACTACACAAATCTCACCTCAAGTGTTGGTCTCTCACGTATCTCCCTCAAGTGCTCGAAATTACTATCTCTCACTAGGCTTTACTATCGATGCTACTCCTCTAGGGACCGACCACGTCTCTCATCTCTACACGCCTATTGATGTACTTGTGTAATACAAAGTGAACCTCACAAATTAACGCTCAACAATAAATGATTGTTCTCTAAACAAGGTGAGAACTCAATTAAACTCAATTTAATATTACAATCTCACAACCCCAAATATACTATGTGTAAAAATATTAAAAGCTCAATGTGAGTGTGTGTAACAAAGAGTATCAATAAAAATAACTAAACTCAATATGGAATCTAGCTTATGGAAATTAAAACCAAATAATAAATAGCTATAATATAGTTTAAGGAAAACTTCTCTATAGATCAAGAGAGAGAGAGAGAGAGAGAGAGAGAGAGAGAGAGAGAGAGAGATGAGTTGAAGCTCAAATACAAAGGATGATCTCTTCTAGCACTTGTGAAATTTTTTTTCATAAACTCGAAAAATGTAAACACATTAAATAAAACTTAAACACACTTTAAAACTTGTTTAAAACTTTAATTAATTAACCCTAAGTGTTGGGGCTGAAGGGGTATATATAGGATCACAAAACAAAGCCCCAAAACTAAGAAAAACCTAGCAAAAAGATAAAATAATGAAAATTGAAAAACTAGCCATTACAGGCAAAAAGATAAAATAATGAAAATTGAAAAACTAGCCATTACAGGCCTTTAGTCGACTGATGGGATGGATCAGCCAACTGATGAGCTGACCGTTACAGGCAGCTCACAACAATCAGTCGACTGAAGACTTCATCAGTCGACTGATCAGTCAAATAAATAAATAACAGAAACTTTTTACTACTCTAGGTGATTTCTTCAGTCGACTAAACACTTGCATCAGTCGACTGATAATATAATATCAGCCTGTAATGAATAGTAAAACTAATTTTTGAAGTGCCTTTAAAAAATATCAAATAAATTCAAAAAAATGTAAAACTTTAGAGAATTCTTTTAAACGTGATAGTATACATGTTACAAAATGTTTTTTTTCAAATTGCACCTCCCAAAAGAGAAATCTCTTCATTTTACAAAAATATCCAAAACATGAAAACTTAAGATACTTAAAATTTGATGTTTTGACATAAACCAAAGTTTTTTGAAAACCCTTGTATGAAATGACTATATAGACTTTGTAAAAGATATAAAATATTGTTATTAAATCCATAAACCATGAATATAATATTTTAACAAAAATACACATGTTTTGCAAACTTTAAAAAACAATAAACATGATTTTATTAAACTAAATAAACTTGATATTAATGAAATCATATATAAGCATATAAACATAAATCAAGTGTGTATTTTCTAATTATATTTATTTGTTTCATATTTAAACTGAAAACTATAAAACTATAAAACCAAAACGTGTGTGTGTGTGTGTGTGTGTGTGTGTGTGTGTGTGTTTGTGTGTATATATAATCAAAATGTGTATGTGTGTATATGAATGAGCTTAAAGTATCAACACACATAATATAACCCCAAACTAAATTATCGAAGCTTGATTGATCTTTAATATGGCTCGACTTGGTAAATTTGGATGAAGCTTGATCTTAGATCTTGACTTGAAATGTATTGCTTCACTTTGATATTCTACCAACCTCTGTTTGATGTGATCGTTATGGTACATTTCCGTCCAACCTCCAATAAGGTTATTTGCATAGATTACCTAATAAAACAAATGCAAATACTCGACACACGTTGTTAGGAATTGTTTGTAATCATCAAAACAAGATAAAAGAGTAGGATCATAAACATGAGGCCAACATGTTTCCATTTGGCATGTCGAAAGTTGTCGAACCTATTTTTCAAACAACAATCGAGATGTATCCTCCAGTTAGCTCATAAATATGTGAAACTACCTAAGAGAGATAGAATATGTTCTGATTAATGTAGGGGAGTTTATTTTTTCTATTGATTTTATAGTCTTGAAAACACAACACATTTTCGATATTAAAGGTTAAATCCCAGTTATCTTAGTTTGACCATTCTTATCAATCTTGAATGCTTTAATCAATTGTAAAGAAGGTCAAATGAAGTTATCTTTTGGGAACATGACTGTTGATCTTAATATTTCAATCTAGGAAAACAACCTAGTGATCTATCTGATTAACCCTTAGAGGTGAACTTTATTTAGGGAATTTTGAGTAAACAACAAGAAGAAAAATGTGAGTCAGAGCTTTTTTTATTTGACTTTAGTTTTAAAGTGATTTCTGATGAGGAAATTAAGCTGTTAGAAGAGCTAGGTCCACCGGTAGATCATGTATCTACACTAAGATGACAACCTAAACCTTTAGACATAGAACTCTGTGTCCAACTTCATCCATCTATAGAGGAACCCCTTAAATTAGAGCTCAAACCTTTATCCAAAAATCTAGAGCTTGCCTACTTAGAGGAGAATGAGACTTTACTCGTCATCATGCTTCAAACTTGACAACCGGTCAAAAGAAAGCTCCCTTAGATGTCTTGAAAGAGAAGGGAAGCCATTAGATGGTCCATGGCTGATATCAATGGAATTAGTCTAACCATTATTCAACAAAGAACCTATTTGATAGATGATGCCTAATCTACTAGGGATCCCCAGTATAGGTTAAACCCAGTGATGAAAGAAGTGGCTAGGAAAAATATTCTGAAATGTCTTGATAATAGGATAAATGCCATCTCAGATAGTTCTTGATGATTCTAGTCCAGATTGTTCCTAAGAAGCCTAAGATCACCGTGATCCAAAGTGAGGCTAATGAGTTTATTCTCACTCGAATCCAAATCGGAGGGTGAGTCTACATCGATTATAGAAAACTCAGCTTAGCCATACGGAAAAAGCATTTCCCTCTTCTTTCGTAAACCAAATGCTTGAATGCTTAGCAAGATACGAGCTCTACTATTTTATAGATGGATATTTAGGTTACAATCAGATTCCCATTGCTCCTGAAGATCAGGAGAAAATTACTTTTACATGCCCATATGGAACCTTTGCCTACTATCGCATGTGCCAAGGGTCATGAAATTCCTCAAGCACTTTTTAACAATGCATGTTAGTATCTTCTCTGATATGGCTAAGTGACTCCTGGATATCTTTATGGATGAATTTTTGATATTTAGTGATTCATTTTCTAAGTGTTTGTATCACCACAAACTTGTTTTAACCTAATGTAAGGAGAAAAATCTAACTCTCAATTGAGAGAGATGTCAATTCATGGTCAAACATGGAATTATCTTAGGGTATATAGTTTTCAATAAGGAATTAAAGGTGACAAAGCTAAGATAGATCTCATTTCTAGTCTTCATCCTCCCAAAATATGAAAGATATCATATTAGTCCTTGGTCATACTAGTTTTTACATATATCCTCAAAGACTTCAGCAAACTTGCTATGCTCTTGACAAATCTTTTAGTTAATGATGCACCCTTTGTTTTCTTTCCTGAATGCCTTAAGGCATTTGGTTATCTTGTTTGGTCAAAAATTTGAAGTAAGTAAAATAAAAAAAATTTGATTTGTATTCTCTCGATCTTAATTACAATTTGAATTCTGATTACAAAAGAGAGAAGAATTAATCTAAATTCTCCCCTTAATTTAATTCTGGGTTCTTCACGGTAGAGATGGAGTGCCTCCTTCAAATGCTTGCATTGAATTTACTCTCCGTTAACGATTCGATCGTCTTGTCTCGTGGGCACAGTTAACTTATGTAATAAGTTTGATGGATAACTCTTAACGAGTTTAAGAACTCAGAACGAGTTAAAACTCTGTGGAAAGAGTTGTTAAAACCAAATAATCAGTTAAGAAGCCAAGTAGATTTGTTTGTTACTGAAAGATGCTCCAAGATTAGATCTTCTTGTTGCTGAAAATCCAAGAGATTTCCCCCTTTAGGTGATAAAAGATCTGATCTTATCCCCCCAAGGAATTAATCTCCAAAATCAGAACCTCTCTCTCCGAAAAAATCCAACCTCCTTCTCTGTTGAGTTTGTTGAGGTTTTATAGGAGGATAAGGGGTTGTAACTTCCCCCTTAATCTTCTCCTAAGTAGGCGTGATTTCCTCATATCATGGGGAAAATAATTCTGAAACCGTTCGACTCATGTTTGAATGAGTCAAATACCTATTTTGGCGTTCAGGACCCTAATTCTGTATCCTATGATTGAGATACGGAGTTGGGTGTTGACTGAACATCAAAAACACGAGGGTCGCTTGTGTTTTGCTTGTTGCAGCTTTAAAATACGGGGATTGCCTGCGTTTTAAGAATTGAAATGCGAAGATGAATTCCATATTTAGAAGGGGTTAGTTGACTTGTAACCTCTTCTGTATAGCATTACAATGATCATTGTTCAGTAATCTTTACTTTTAGCTATTGTGGGGTGTGAAAATCATCAGATTGTAACTCTTACTGTTGATTGTGAAGTCCACTAAAAAGAGTTTTCATCAGTTGTCGGAAGTATCGTTGAATTGTAACTCTTCTCGATCCATATGAAAAGTCCTTCGTTTGTAGTTTTCATTTGTTGACATGAAAGTCATCTGATTATAACTTTCATCATTGAAATATAAAAGTCGTCGTATTGCAACTCCCATCATTAAAACTTGATAGGGATCAACTATCTGTTGTGATTTTTAGACAGCCTACAGAACCCCCTCCAATGTTTTCGAAAGTTTGCGGTTGAATGAGACAAATTTTTGGAATACTTTGGATCCTAAAATTTTGTTGATTGATTGTCCGCTTTGTCTGATTCGAAGACATCGCGAACCTAGTTGTCGGAGTGTTGCAATTCTGCTTCCTTAAACTAAGCAAAGTAACTTTTACGTCTTGATGATAATGAACTTAGTCAAACAAGCTAAATCCTAAGTCATTGCTGATGAATCAAACAAGAATGATAATGATAACGAATTTGTCTAGGTCTTTGAGATAGTCTATTCAGTCTGCGATGAGGTGTATTCTCCGGATTTCGTCTAGATCCTTCAGATACTCCACTCAATCTACGATGAGGTGTGTTCTTCGGATTTTGTCTGGATCCTTCAGATACTCCACTCAATCTACGATGAGGTGTATTCTCCAGATTTCATCTGGCTCCTTGAGATACTCCATTCAATGTATGATGAGGTGTATTCTTTTATCCAGAGAATTCTTGTAGGCATTGATGAACACTCGACGTACAGCTTTTAGCTTCATTAATCTTGGTGGGAATGTTAAGCCACTTAGGAGAATGAGCTGTGTGCGGCTTCTGGCTTCATTAATCTTAGTGGGAATGTTAAGCCACTTAGGAGAATGATCTATGTGCGTCTTCTGGCTTCATTAATCTTGGTGGGAATATTAAACCACATAGGAGAATAAGCCATGTGCAGGATCGAGCTTGATGATTTTAGCATTATTGCCTGTGACCCATCTATACTCATCCAAGAGGTTGCATAACTGCTTATCATACACCAGTTTCTTCTCGGTCTTGGTCACCTTAATGGCTGATGTCAGCCTCTCTTTATTTATTTGAAGCTGTGTCGTAGCCTCTGTTGTCGAGATGTTGTTTTTGTTGTGGTCAAAACGCGTGGGTGAACTCTGCGCTTGAGAATTTAGAACGTGTGGGTGAGTCTCGCGTTTGGAAGCTCAACCAACTCGAACGCTAAAATCGCGTTTGGGCGGGATTCTAGCCTAGAATCCTATCCCGATTTAATAGCTCATAGCTGTCTATAAATAGACCACTGGGAGTCAAATCAAGAGTCATTCGACTCTTCTAAATTTTTTCCTGAATTTTTAATGAAGATTTTCATTTTCATCTTCGGCGAACACTGTTCATCTCCACCACCCAACAAAATCAATGGTGCCCAGGAAGAAGACCGTCTCTTAACCCATCAAAGCCATCATCACCACGACTCAGAGTTCAGCGCCGCCTTTGTCGGCCAGTGGTGCTGTGACTCAGGCAGGCGTGCCGCCGCCTTAGTTTCCTTTGATCGGTGGTAAGTATGACCTTCGTGGTCATTAAACTTGCTGTGGCGAGTTCTGACCTTTGAATCAATAAGGAAACTCGTTTCCATGGCGTAACCCGGGGTTAGAACTCCGTCGTTTGAAATTTGAAGCATGGGGGTTTCGACCTCCGCGCTTAAAATTTTCCCTAACGCGAGGTTCGATCTCTGCGTTTGATTTTTTCTGACGTGGGGCTCGATCTTTGCGTTATATTTTATTAACACAGGATTTTGATCTTCGGGTTTGTTCTTGCTAACAAGCCGCGTTTGTTATAGTCTTTTACTTTGACTGATTTATTTTCTTTGCTTTTGTAGTGCGTCACACTAATGAGCCTCTCCCTTTTCGTCATCATTTGCGTTATGAAGGTGGCGTTGATAAGAATATGATGTTCAATCACGCCATGAGCTCCCTGTGTTCTGTCTTACTGAGAAGGACCGTGTGGAAACAATCACTCAAGCTTCTTTTGAGACTCTTCGGATATTGGTTACAGATGCCAAATTTGAGAGTCTAAGTCGTAAATCGCTCGTCAAACCAGCATTCCTCTTCGGGAATTTTGTTGACTTTGAAACGGGTGTGGCTTATGACGGGGATTACAAGTGGCTGAGGAAAGTTAGGGATCGTCGCCTCTTCTTGCCTAACATGGAAATGATGTACCCGATATCATACTTCTAGTATGCTTCTATTCCTAGGCGAATGGATTGGGACCTTGTCAAGGAGCAGGACGGAGTTGCCCTTGGAACCTTGACTTTCCAAAGAGTTCGCATAGTTGGTGGTAACCGATAGGTGACTGCCTTGCGACTAGGTTTGTTCGCCAAAGAATACCCAGTCGGCGAAGTGGCTAGTCCAGTGAGTACTTTCGTCAAGAGATTTAAGGCGAAGAAAGGAGAATTTCCTACACAAGGATTTAGGTCTCCTGGCTGGGTTCACTCTCCGATGATGGGATGGTGGGCCTGAATGACCAATTTTGTTTTGGAGGAGTTGGAGACACCCCTCACTCAGGCTAGGCTAAAGATTCCTGTGCGGGATACTAAATTCAGGATCATCCAAAGCCACTATCACTTTTTCTCTATATTCGAGAGATACAATCCCGAGAACTATACCTTCTTCACTCCGATGGGGGAGTAAGGTTTCGCTCTTCACAAGAAGCATGACATCTTCGGCCTTCTTCTCGGGGATTTGTCATATGAAGAATTTGTTCCGGGATTAACGGAACTTAAAATTTTAAGGAAAACCAGCCCCGAAGTTTATTCCACGCTCTGGGAAATCATCTGTCATTTCCACATCTGTATGCAGCAGACATGGGCTCGAGGAAGTGGTGTAAAACAAGTATCTTGGGCAGAGTACTTGTTCCGGAACTTGACTGATAAGGGAGCTTCAGTGACCAGATTGCCTATAAGAAATTTGGAGGAGATTCAGGCCCTAATCGATGCTGCTACCTCTCATTATACGAATGAGGCTAAAGAGGACATTTTTCCCGCTTACACAGAGTTTGAGAGTTTTTATTATCAAGCTCAGATCCCCATTTCAGACATGACGCTTCTGGCGAGATTTTTGATGTTGTGGCTGAAACGATGCGTCGTCCCCACCAGGCCAATCGATGCTCTTGTTGCTAAAGTGATTTACTCAGTCGTTCTCTTGGCGCATGGGAGGCCACTGAACCTTCTTTCTGCCATGGAGTGCTACCTACAGAACGGGTTATGCGAATTGGCATTGGATTTTGTTAATATTACGGAGGTGGAGTCTGGCGAAGGCAAGACTTTTAAAACTCTAAATCCCAGAGTGCCACTGCCTTATACTTATCTGATAGCTTGGTACGTGTCCTACTACCCCTCATTGATGAGTGCAACTTCTCCTCAGGGTGATTCATTCATCCCACTCGTACAACGACTAGAATCTGCAAAGTGGGAGGGGACTTACATGGTTAGAATTCGCCAGATATTGTCGGGGGACACCAATTATCACATTTTTTGTTGCTTCCCTAATTTTGAAGGTGGGGTGTACGGAGCGACTTTCTAAGATGTGGCAGGTCCTAACGGATTCACTCAACTGAATAGGGGTGTTTTCCGTTGGCTGCTCTACATCAGGCCGGGCTACTTGATTTTTTGACAAGGTGGGAAGTGTTTCATTGAACCCTACCAAGCATATAGGTTTGCTCGACAATTTGGGGATGACAAACTATATGTTGGGAATCCTCACCCTCAACTAGCCATTGTGGGCAATCTATATGAAGGGGCAAGGGCCTGGTACTATTCGGTGGCTGGTTGCACCAAGGCTATCTTCAAGCTCCCCCATAAGACGTCTAACTCCTATACCTCTATGGGTTTCTATAATTGGTATTTTGCTGCTTCTCAGATCTCCAATTACAACTTGAATACAACTTGTCCGAAGGAAATTAGACGTATGTATGCTTCAAGGAGAGGGTCTAAGACATCTCGTCTGAGAGGAATCGAAGAGTACTTATCATTCGAGGACCCATCTGCTGAACAAGAAAAAGAGCACGCAGCTGAGCCTACTCTAGTGGAGGAACCCCAAGTGATTGATACTCCCACAACAAGGGCGGCTGGAAAGAGGAAGCTCTCAGCAGATGAAACTGGTCAATATGATAAGCAGACTCGCCAAAAGTTAATGGTTGGGTCTCCTCCTGCCAAAGGTCAGCGGAAACCAAAATTGATGACTGATGCTATTAGAGCTGTAGAAGAAGAAGAACAACATGAATCTTCAGTTGCGGGCCTACCACACAGAGCTGGGCTCCGTTCAAGTGATCCGGCCCTATCAAGTGAAGCTTCCTCTTACCATCCTTCCGAGAACAAAGAGGGTGAATTAATGGCTTCAGATGCAGAATCTATTCTGGCAGTAGACCCTCCTAAAGCTCCTCATTAGAACCTAGGGGTCTTGAAGAGAATCTATCCCCTCCTCCTTCAGTACTAATGCCACAGGCTGGCGGTTCAAGTCTTAGTCCGATAACGAGACTTATGACTATATCGGCTGTCGGCATAAATCCACCCGAGTCTTTAGCTATACGTGATGACGAAGAGGAAGTGGATTATAAAGCCTCCTCGACTGGTGATGCAGCTGATGGAGATAGAGATAATGAGGATGCTGGAGTTGGCAACATGTCAAGTGATGACGGGGAGGAAGGAGAGCATGATTCTATAGATGACATCACTTCTTTTGATGATGCTCCTAAGGTCCCGTCCGATAAAGCATCTGGCTATATTCCCTTTTATATCTCTGGTAAGCCTGATCTATTTTTCATTCCTGTACACATTCCTTCTGCGTTCCGACCATTTTCGTGTGCAGGTTCACCTCCTCCCGAGAGTCCGAGACTACCATTGTGACTCCTCCTCCAGAACAGCAGCTCGTGCAGGTGTCAGCTCCTTTGCAAGGGCAACCTTTGCCTGGTTCATCCACGGTAACTGCTTCCCTGGTAGCATTAATGAAGATCTCACTTGCACCAACAGGGGTCGTACTAAGCACATCTCAGGCGAGGGCAATGATGGCCTTGACCTCAAGTCCTTTGCAACTGAATGTTTCAATTGCTTCTGTAGCCTTAGCACCTTGATCACCTGCTAGCCATCACTTCGACACACCAATCTTAATGGCTAGGGGGTATCCCTGACTACTGTTTCAAGTACCGCGGGTGCACCTAAATTCTTTCAAATTTCTTTGGGATACTTGAACGGTCTCGCGAAGAAGGTGATTGAATTTGTGATGGATGGTCGGGGAACTTTTAGCTCCTTCCGGCCTCTTCTAGAGGCAGGCTTAAATGGAGTTAGAAGTGTGGGAAACATTCAGTGGTTTGAGCATTGTTTAGAGGCCATTCTTTGTTTGGAAGCATAGTTACAGCACTTCGAAGCCCTGGGTCACTAAGATATTCAGCCGTGAATTATGTCAACTTTGGCCGGCCTTCAGGTTGAAGAAGTGGCTCATCGAGAGGCGATGGAACGAGATCTGGTTGAAAGAGAGCGTCAGGTCACAAAGCTTTGAGAGCATAATGCTCAAAGATGAGAGGAGTTGGAACTCTCGACTGCTTCCATGAACTTGCTTCGTACACGGCTTGTTGAAGCTAAAGCTGAAGTGATGCGATTAAAGGCTCAACTTTCTCGTGAAGAAAACATTGTCAATATCCTCAGTACCAAGAATGCAAACAGTCTTTTGGAGTATCACACGGAGGCTCAAGCCCTGGAACGTGCCAAGAAGGAGGTAGCAGCCACCGTCGTGCCCAGTGAAGATGAACTACGGGCGAAGGCTGAGGCTATGGTGCGGGCTAATTACGAGGAGGAGTTAACTGAAGTCAAGACTCAACTTACCTCTTTTGATTTGATGAGCGAGTGAATCTTGACTTTGTGATATTCTTTTTCATATGAATAGCTCTGCTTTGTATCACTTTCTTTTGACTTCTGAATAAAAAGTGATATTGGTTTCACATTATTTCTTGCATATATCATGTTTTGATCTGAAGCAATAAAATCACGAGAAATGCTAGAGGTGTGATCCTAACTTAGCATAGATTTCCACAATGGCCCTGATTTAGAAAATTATCTTTATTATCGCTTACGATAATTCCAGAAAATTTCAATTGTTGGGGATAAACACTTGTTAATCTCCCAGACTAGGACTGACTAGTAGAATTCTTCCTGTGTTATACTTTTACTTTAAACACTGAAAGAAGTCTATAAGTGCAAGCGGTATATTATTAACTTGGCGTGAATTTTCTCATAGAGTGAAATTCAAAAATTTTCCACTAGGGATAATTCTGGAAAGAGTTTAATCCGCTGGGGATTTTATGAGAACACTTCTTATGTAGAGAGATATAGATAGGGGGTTTGAACTGTTAGAGGTATAATGTTAATATAACAAGAAAAATGTCACGATCGGGGTAATTTTGTGGACTTTTCGCTCTATTGAGGAGAGTCGATAAGTGGATTTTGTCAGAGGTGTAATTTTAACATGACAAGAAAAGATTACGATCGGGGAAATTTTGTGGACTTATCACTCTATTGAGGAGAGTCGATAAGTGGATTTTGTCAGAGGTGTGATTTTAACATGACAGGAAAGATTGCGATCAAGGCAATTTTGAGGACTTATCACTCTATTGACAAGAGTCGATAAGTGGATTTTGTCAGAGGTGTAATTTTAACATGACATCTAAGAGATTGCGATCGGGGTAATTTTGAGGACATATCGCTCTATTGACGAGAGTCGATAAGTGAATTTTATCAGATGTGTGATTTTAACGTAACATCTATGGGGAGGATATTTTAGCGTTTCATTGGGGAGGATTGCTAAATAATTTATCATCGAAGCGATGAATTGTGATACTTGTGATTTGAACAAGATTTTAAGAATTTTATCATTCCGCTAAAGGGAGTTGGTAGATTGGTTATTTAATACTCTATTGAGGAGAGTTGGTAAATTGACCATGATTTGAATAATTTCAGAGATTTATCATTCTATTGACGAGAATTGATAAATTGGTTTTAGCAGAATTGTTATCGTACTGGTAGAAATGCAGGCTAGATGTCAACTCTGTAGGGATGATGATCATCAGAAGTGTTGTGTTAATCTGACGAAAGGTTTGCCAATTGAAAGTGGCTTAGATCTTGTTGAAGAAATTTAGAGGTTTTGAATAACACTCTGTTAAAAGAATTCATGACCTTAAAGACTAAGTGTCATGTTCAAAAACACAAGGGTGGATTCTTCATTTGGAAAAAATGCAACACAAAGTGACCTTTGCGTTTGAGATTCAAAACGCAAAGTTAAAAACCCTCATAACGCTAGTCTAGGCCTACCATTTTGGAATTTGAACGCGGAGGTGAACTTCGTGTTGGAGTTAAAGTCTTAACTGACTTTATCTAGAAACGCTTGAGCTTACGTTTCGAAAGATGGTTGGGATTCTCTCCTAGAATCCCGTACCACTTTAATAGCTTGACGGCTATTATAAATAGACCTTTGTGGTCATGTCAAGAGTCATTTGACTCTTTCTATTTTTAGCTTAGTTCCAAGAACATGAATTCTCGTTTGATTTTGACAAGAGTCCCGGCGAACTTCGTCCTCTTCGACCAATAGCATCTTCTCTAACCGATTGCATCAATGGCGCTACGAAGGATGAGCTCTGGCTCCTAGGAGGTCGCTGGAACGACTTTTGAAACGTCGTCAGCTGGAAACGCCGACGATGTTCTTGTTTCTGTAGGAACGTCATCGCCGCTGTCGTTGTCGTGTGGGCTTCCCTTCCGTGGTAGGTGGCGATCATAATAACTTGTCTTGACAAGTTTTCTGAAACCCCTATATGGGTTCTTAACAACAAGGAAGATGACTCGTTTCTGTTTAATGAAGACGCAGAGTTAGGACTCTATGTTCATTATGAAATGCGGTATTGACCCCAGCATTTTGAATTCTAAACGTGTGTCTTGGCCTTTACGTTTGAGCTTTATAACGTGTGTCTCGACTCTCGCGTTTGGGATTTACAACACGAGGCTGGCCCTTGTGTTTAAGACTTGACACGTGGACCTTGACCTCTGTGTTTCTAGTTTCTTCTCTTAGATTTATGTCAACAAGTTGCTTCAGCTGCTAACTTTTGCTTTTGACTTTACAGTGTTCTTTCAAAATGTGCCGCTTTCACAAGAGCATCATTTTGGTATATTAGCGACCCTGACACGAATGAAGTTTTTAGCCTTCACAGTAGAATTCCGTTGTGCCCTTTCCCTGACTCGGAGATAACGAGCATGCTCAGATTCCCACGATACTCTACTCTTAGAGCTTTGATCATCGACTTAGACTTGGAGACTCCCGCCGGCCATGATCAATTCCCTAAACCGACATTTATTTTTGGAGATCACATAGCAGCCGATGACCGTCTTATACATGTAGAAGATTCAAAGCTGCTAAGGAGAGTCAATAACCGCTTCCTCTTTCTCCCCAATATGAAGAGGATGTATCCACTCTCCTACTTCTTGAATGTGAGCTATCGCTGAGGTTTGACTTTTGATATAGTCAAGGAGAAAGAAAATGTGTCGGTTGGATTTGGTTGACAAGCTCGCACACAAATTAGGGGACAACTTAAGGGCTTGAGACCCGGCCTATTTGAGAAAAAAAAAATCTTGCTCAAGAAGCACTACTTCCAGTGAATGTATTCATTCGCCAGTTCATCGCGGCTCAGGGTGAATTCTCTGCGTAGACGTTCAGATCCCCAGGATGGGTTTGTTCTGGAGAAGGAGGTTGATGGACCCGGATGGTGGATTTTGTTCTTGAGGAGCTTAAGGAACCGCTCTCTCAATCGGGTCTAACGATCCCGGTGTTAGCTACTCAGCGTGGGATTGTTCAAAGCTATCCTAATTTCTTCGCCATGTTAGAGAGATAGAACCCGGATAGCTGCATATTCTTCACAACTGTTGGGGAGTTAGGCTTTGCTCTCTATAAGATGCAAGCGGTATCGGGGCTATCATTGGGTCGGATGCCCTATGAAGAATTCATCCCCACTACTGAAGAGCTCTCTATTTTAAGGGTGGCACACCCAGAAGTTTACGCTATCTTTTGGAAGATGATGTGCTACTTCTACATATGTGCTAAGGTTGTTAGGATACGCGGAGGGGGTCTTATGCATACTGCATGGGCGGACTATCTCTTTCAAAACTTAGGTCAGAAAGATGAGGCCGTGGCCCGACTGGCTGCTATTTCTCTTAAAGACGCTAAGGCATGAATTAAGGCTTCTAACACTGCTTACAAGACTGAGCACATGGAAGATAAGTTTGAGGCTGGTGTCAAATTTGAAAGTTTTCACTACCAGGCCATAATTCCTATTTCCAACATAGCTCTCCTCGATGGCTTCTTCATGATCTGGTTAAAGCGGTGTGTAGTACCATCAAAGCTAGTCGAGACGATATTAGCTGAGGTTGTATACCCAGCTGTCATATTGGCTCATGGGAGGCCCGTGAGCCTCCTCACTGCTATGGTAGGTTGCGTACAGAGTGGCTTAAGGATGTTGACCTCTGAACTTGTCGGCGCCCGGGGAATTAAGGCTACTAGGAGGAAAGCTGGGAAAACTCCCCAACCACGTGCACCAGTGCTGCATACATTGTTAGTGGTCTGGTCATGCTACATTGCTCTTTGTTGATGACGGCGGTATCTGAAGATGATGACACTTATATTCCCTTTGTACAGAGGCTAGAGTTGTCCACATGGACTAATGCCTATATAGTCAGGGCTCGACTGCTTTTGTCTTAGGAAGATAAGTATGGAGTCTTCTACTGCACTCTTAACTTTGATGGAGCTGATGAAGAGGGTACGAGCTTTACAGATGTGCTTTTCGAAGGCTCATCCTCTCTGGAAGAAGGCACCTTCAGATGGATTATCATAATCAGGTTGGGCTATATGGTCTATTGCTTGAGGGAGAAGTGCATCATTGAACCTTACATGCCTTCTCGATTTGCCATACAATTTGGATATGATCAGTTTTATGTTGGTAATCCTAACCTAGCATTAGCTCAGGTTAGGAACTTGTACGAAGAGGCCCACGCGTGGTACTTCTTCTCTGCCATAGGGACTCATGCGCACTTTACCTTACCCAACTCACCGCCTGGCTGTTCCACCGTTATGGACTTCTACAACTGGTTTAATAAGGTTTCTCAAATTCCAGAATATGATATCTATACTTCATGTATAACCGAGATTCGGGAATTATACAAATCGAGAAGCGGTTCCACCAAGACTCGTTTACCAGGAATAGAAGAGTATTTATCCTGTGAACGAGGAGTGGTCGGAGCTGTCGAAGCCCACAAGAAGTTGCTCACCATTGAGCCTTCTGAAGAAGAGGTTCCTATGGGGACTGAAGAGGGGTCGTTAATGGCTGACCCTCCTGAAGACAAGGCAGCTGAGGAAGTTCCTAAGGAAGTTCCTAAGGAAGCACCCGCTCTTGAACCTCGCTCTTTAAGATTAGGTAAAAAGGCCCTTGCTGCTGAAGAGGAAGGCGAATATGATAGGAGAATGCGCAAGAGAAAACCCGTCGCTGCCAAAAACTCTAAGAGGGCCAAATTAATGGGAGATGCGATAAAATCTGCACCTATTGCGCGCTTGGCCAATAGGGAGGAAGAAACGCTTCGATCGATTTCTTTCATTCCTCAGGGAGTGGGAACCGACGAGATATTGCCCATCGAGGGTTTAGAATCCGCTTCTCCTCCTCCCATCCAGGACCAAGGTATACATGAAGGCCATCCTTCCGAGGTTGTTCCTCCATCTACTCGTAATGAGTATACGGGTCTGACTTATCCAACTGCTCCTCTTCCTCGTTCGAGAGCTCTGAGGAAACTAATCGATGAATTAGAATATTGGATACAGATGACTATTGATGTCATTAGTCTTGGGGGTGCTTCCTTTAAGGACTTTGAACCCATCTTAACTAGCTGTTTAGATAAAATTAAGGATAAAGGTGATGTTTCATGGACCGAACATTGTAAGGGGAGTGCCATCCTCTTGGAAGTAGAGTTGGCGGCTTTTACGAAGCTACAGTGCATCAATCTAAAATCTGAAGTGGAACAGGCTCTCTCCTTGGCTACAATCTCGAAGATACATCATCAAGAGATCATTCACAAGGATTTATCTGATAAAAAGGCTCGCATAACTATCTTAAAGGAACAGCACACTCGGGTATATACTGATATAAAAATATTATTTCTGATATTCGTGTCACTAAAGAAGCCATTGATCTATTAGAGGCCAAATTGGCCCAGAAGAAAGCCCAGTTGGCTCAATATGCGGATGTTAGAAAAGGGCTTGAGCTTCAAAGCGGCAACATTTATATGGATTTTTGCCGCACACTTCACGCATGTGAAGGAATTCGAAGAGAAATTATTGTTGCAGCACCTGTTGAAGCAGAACTCAGAAGGGAGATTGAAGAACTAGTCCGAGCAGCTCATCAAAAGAAACTTTCCGCATTCAAGTCTAGGCTAAAGTCCCTTAAACTGATGAGTCCCTTAAGCTGATGCGTTTTTAAATTTTGTATAGCTTTTAGCTGGGGAATAATTTTGTATCATTTTTATTTCACTTATCGTCACTTTGTATCAAGTTATCAATATTGAATGAAAATATTATCATTTCATCTTCCATCATCTCTTTGTTGTTGAATTTTCATTCGGGCCAATGAAAAGTAATACAGATGCTGTAAGTGTAGTGCTAACTTAGCATGAACTCGAAATTCTCTTTATTACCACTTAGAATAATTCTAAAAAATTTTAACCGTCAAAGGTGTAGTGTTAACATGACGACATAGAAAACAGGGAAATTAAACATTTATTCCCTTAATACACTCTGAATTGGCAACCCCCAGCTTGACTTGACTAGAGTTTGAGAGAGAGAGGGGGGGGGCTACATGACTTACGGGAAGTATCTCTTAAGGAACTTCCCGTTAATTGACATCATGAGTCTGTCTCCTTTTTTATCGATGAGGCGATAAGCTCCATTCGAATAGACTGATTCTACTACGAATGGCCCTTCCCATTTGGGATTGAACTTCTCTTTGGATTTATGTGTCATCAACTTGGGTCGTCTGACGGCTAAGACTAAATCGCCTTTCTTGAAAATTCGTTCTTTAACTTTTTTGTTGTAGGCTTTAGAAATTCGGGCTTGATACAACTCGATCTGTTGCTGAGCTTAAAATCGCATGTCGTCTAAGGCTTCAAGTTCCTGAAGGCGCAGTTGATGTTTCTCTTCCTCTGTCATTCCGGTTGCGATAGTGATTCCAATGGAAGGGATCTGAATTTCTAACGGTAGCATAGCTTCGTAGCCGTATACCAAAGAGAATGGCGTAGCTTTTGTAGGGGTCCTAAACATTGTGCGGTAGGCCCATAGACATTCATCGAGATTTTCATCCCAATCACGTCGGCTCTTTGAAACGAATTTTTTGAGAAGCTTCACAATGGTATTGTTAAAAGCTTCTGTAAGGCCATTTGCTGGCGGATAATAGGACGTAGAGGCAACGCTTTGGATTCTAAACATATCACAAAATCTCTAAAATCCAAAGCTAACAAATTGTGTCCTGTTGTTATGAACTATTCATCTTAGGACTCCAAAACGATGACGTGATGTTTGATGAATTTAATCACATTTGAAGTCTTGACTTCTTTCAGCGGGATTACCTCAGTCCATTTGGAGAAATAATCGGTTACAGCCAGAATGAACCGGTGTCCTTTGGAAGTCGGAGGAGAGATTGATCCCACGTTCATACCCCACATTTCGAATGGACAAGATGCAGATGTGGGATGTAAATTCCCTGGCGCTTAATGGATAAAGTCATCATGAATTTGGCATGCATGATAACATTTAGCATAGCCAACTGTGTCTGAGAACATTTTTGGCCAATAATAACCAATTCATTGGAGGCGATCTCCCAACTTAGCCCCGAGTTAATGGGCTTCGCACATTCCGTCATGAGCCTCCTTGAGAGCCTCCTTTGTTTCCTTTCGAGAAAGGCATCGAAGCAAAACTTCGTCATGTGATTTACGATACAAGATTTGAGAAACCACATCATAATAGAATCGGAGGGCCTTTCGTTTGATTGCGGCCGCTTCTTTAGAATTATCGGGCAAAATCCCGTACAAGACATAATCGATGTACGGGAATCGCTAATCCTTGGATTCAAGCTCCATCGAGGTTGTACTGACTTCGTCTGTTGTTGTCTTGTCTCGACTTTCTTCTATAGGAAGATTGGAGCAATATAACTCACGTCCCGCGATAGGAATCGTTGTTTCAGCCCCTGGAGACAATGCTAGTGAGGTTGCCAGTGAGGCTAAAGCGTCTGCATAAGTGTTCTGAGCTCGTGGAATATATCCAATGAGGAACCCCTCGAACTTCTTAGCTTGCTGTAGCACTACGAAGTAGTACGAGATCTGATCCTTGTTGCACACTTTGTATTCTCCTCGAACCTGATTTACGATGAGCTGAGAGTCACCATAAGCCTCGAGATGTCGAGTGTTAAGTTCTTCAGGAAATTGCATTCCTAATAGCAGAGCATTATACTCGGTTACATTATTGGTGCAAGGCTCGATTAGGGAAAATCCTTTCGGGATCATGTGACCGTTTGGGGAAACAAGTACAACCCCCACTCCCGCGGTAATTGCTCCATGAGGATTTGCTCTGGATGCACCGTCAAAGAATAATTTCCACACTTACTTATCTTCTCGAGTTACGCATGCTTCAGCAACCTCGTCGAGCAACTCTTCATACAATTTAGACGTTCCTGGCATCGGGTGATCGGCTAAGAAGTCTGCCAACGCTTGGCCTTTAACAACCTTCTGGGGTATGAATTGCATGTCGTATTGTAATAGAAGGATTGTACATTTTACTAGCCAGCAATTCAGGGACGACGGTTTCGTCATCAGGACTCTCAAAGGATTTACCTTAGAGATGACATGGATTGTTTGTCCAACCAGGTAGTGTCGTATCTTTTGGATGGTGAATACCAAAGCGATACATTCTTTTTCAACCGGATTATACCGGTGTTCGGCTCTCATTATGGTCCTACTTAAGTAGTAGATGGCTTACTCTTGCCCTTGGTCATTATTCTAGGCCAATAAAGCTCCAAGAGAGTGGTTCATAGCTCTCACATATAACAGGAATAGTTTTCCTGATATTGGGGCCACGAGAACCGACGGTTGAATGAGTTATCTCTTAATCTCCTCAAATGTTCTTTGACAGTCTCCATCCTAAACGAATGATAGTCCCTTCATCATGAGCTTAGAAAAAGGTTGGCATCATCCTGAGAGATTAGATATGAATCTCCGGATGTAAGCTAATCTGCCTTGCAAACCTCTGAGTTCTTTGAGATTCTTTGGAGGAGGCACGTCTTGGATAGTACGAACTTTCTTTGGATCAAGAGAAATTCCCTTGGATGTAACGATAAATCCCAAGAATTTTATGCTTGATACCTCAAGGAACGATTTTGTCGGGTTCATCTTCAACTGATGTGTTCGCATAATGTCAAACATTGTCTTTAGGTCTGTAAGATGATCACCTCTGTGTTGGCTTTTCACTACTATGTCGTCAACGTAGTATTTAATCTTCTTAGGCAGATGTTCGTGGAAGATGGTGTTCATTACATGTTGATAAGTTGCACCTACGTTTTTCAAGCCAAAGGGCATCACTGTGTAGTAATATACTCCCAATGGCGTTCTGAACGCAATATGCTTTTCGTCTTCAGAATACATTTTGATTTGATTATATCCGGAGAATCCATCCATGAAAGACATCCTTTCATATCCCTAGATATTGTCAATCATGACATTAGTGATGGGAAGAGGAAACTCGTCTTTTGGACAAGCTGCATTAAGGTCACAAAAGTCGATGCATATCCGGACTTTACCGTCTTTCTTAGGAACTGGAACTGGAACAATGTTGGCTATCCAGTTTGGGTATTGTTCCTCTCTGACAAAGCCCGAGTCTATAAGCTTTTTAACTTTTGACTCAATTGCTTCCATGATCTCTGGACGAAACTGATGTTACTGTTGTTTGACGGGTTTTGCATCCGGATCAATATTAAGATGATGCATGGCTACTTTTGGATCAAGACGAGGCATGTCTTCATAATTCCAAGCAAAGACATCTATATATTCTCGGATGAGAGATATAAGGTTCTCTTTCTCGGATGATGATAAGCTTTCACTTATGAAGATTGGTTTAGGATAAAATTCATCTCCCATATTGACTTGGGTTACCTTATCTCCAGTGGGTGGTTCGTGCTATTTGAAATGCATATCTCACAAGATATTAAGGCGTTTAATCCAAGGGTCATTGGTTAATTCAATTAACTCTTCGTCACCCTCTGCATCTTCGTCCGGGTGACTAGTTGCAACCATGTTCATGATCAAACTTCTAAAGAAATGTTTGACGCTGACATCCGATTCTCACGATGATGTTCCGGATGAATGGTCTTGGCACAGATAGTTTCTGGTTTCATTTTCTGAGATGGAGGGAGTTGTGACATAACCCACACCTCTTCCAGTCTTTGGATAATAATCGGAGGTTTTCCTTCAGGGGTGAGAGACATTCAGACAGGCGTTCATCTTCCTTTTCTGAAGTTTAAACCCTGTTTTTCATTAAAGTTGTATCCTATTCGTTTCATCGGATGTATAGAATTGGGTTCTTGATAATGGAATTGAGGGATCTCATTATCTTCCTCTGAACTTCCTTGTTTGAGTAATCTAGGTTTAACTTTACCGAAGTAGATCGGCTTCTGCCCTCTTCTTTTGGACGGGACTTTGAAGAAAGCCTTCTGTGTATCTTCTACTTCTTCATCTGAAGCGAAGGATGCCTCTGCACACAATGTGTGCCATTGGTCGATACCTGTATTAAGATCATTCTCTATTTGTTCATTTTTACAGGACACATCGAATAAGTACGCTAAAATAAAATCTTTATTAATGCACCACTCGCCCTCACTCGGTACATTATTATTGTTCTCGACCTGACCCATTATATTTAAGTTCAACTCCCATGGACAATCTTCTTTAAAGTCTGGCTCGACGTCGGCTTCATTACCACTGTCAACATCTTCTTTCTTATGTGATTCTGAGTAGAAGACCAAATCTATGTGGAAGTTTTCCACCCTTCTGAAAGGGTACTTTTTCGCAATCAGGGTTCAGACTTCCCCCTCATCATTAACATACTTCATGACTTGTTGTAGGGTCGACGGGACAATGCGGTTTGTGTGAATGCATGGTCGTCCTAACAATAGATTGTAGGACATGTCCGCATCTATAATGTAACAAGTCACATCGGACTTGAGATACTCCAATTTGACACCTAAGCTTGATCTTCCCTAGGGGCCGGGTGATGTTAGCGTTGAAATTGAAGATAGTGGTCTGGGTAGTGTTCAACCGGTGCATGGGAATCCCTAAGACCTGCATGACCCTGTAAGGCATGATGCTGAGTGCTGAGTCTAGGTTAACTTGAACACGGCTGATTTCCGAGGACCCAATGTACCCTGTGTAGTACAAAGGTTTGTCATGCTTATGTTTTACTTGCATATCTTCCTGAGTGAATGATATGCATGATAGAATTCATGCTGCTTGTATGCATTGTAGGCAAGATTGATCTTCAGAAGCTTCAGGAATTGGAATGACTTGTGTGATAAAGCTTTCTATATTCTTTAATGCTTCAATTAGAGCCTCATTGGTGGTTTTGGACAACCTCAGGAGATCATATAGGGTAATCCTAGCTGGTATATTGGCCAATTGTGCCATGATGTTGAACTGGAAGGGAATGCTCGATTCCACAACCTCTTGAAGAAGGTTCTTATTGTACATGGTTTCCTTCTGCTTCCCTTTGTCAACTAACTTCTTGGGAACAGAACCCCCAGCGTCTTGGTGTTGTTCTTCCGCTTCTTGAGCATTCTGATTGTAGTCCTTCAGGTAAGCTTTTCCTGACCGGGTGCCAGGATTGCCTCCTGGGTATGCTTCCAGGACAATCCTCTCTTTCTCTGAATCGAAGAGGGGTTTAAGATGATCATCGTTCTCGGTTATAGAGGGGCTAATCATGTTAGATGACTTAGCCTTGCCTCTTTTCTTTTTGGACAAGGTGATCGTCCACTGTTGGTCTTTAACCAGGTCGGGATGGACCCACATGATCTTCCCTTTTAGGATACTGATGCGTACCAACCCCTTGTCCTTCTGACTATGTAAATCTGTATTTTTCAATTGCATTCCCCTTTATGGATGGGGACAATACCGTTTGCAGTTGCTATCGAAGGGAAATCACCGAACTGGACCGCTATCAAATTGGTGGATGTGGTCTTCTGCTCGGGCTTCAAGGTGAGCATGTTTGCACTCACCAGGTTTTGCAGGATGTCTTTGAAGACATAGCATTTTTTGGTAGGATGCCCCAGGAATCTGTGATAGCGGCAGTAATTAGGGTCATCCACCTTCCCTGCCTTGTCCGGTTTCCTAATCTCGGGATGCTGCAACTTATTGTTCTTTCAAAGTAGTTGAAACAGGATGTCCACATGCTCTTCTTTAAACGAATATTGTTTGGGCGCTCTTGGCGGATTCGGCGCTTTGCCCTGCTTAGCCGTTTATGCCCGCGTGCTGGTATCGGCAGCCAGAATCTCCTTCCCCTTGGATCGAGGAGCATTATGCTGGTTGCGCTGTTGCTGTGGCTTTGGTTGGGGAATTTCTTCAGCCTTGACCCGAGCAACGATTTCTTCGACTTGTTCTCCTTGCGAAACCAGTTGTTTCCAGGAGTAACATTCCGCCACCCCTATTTGAGCAAGGAGTTGGGTCTACAAATTATGCATGCAAATTTCAACCAAGGTCGATTGGGTCATACCTGACGGGCATCGTAATGTCATGCTGCGGAATCTCTCAACATAAGTCTTGATGGACTCTCATTTCCTCTGCTTGGTGGCAAAGAGAGTTAGGACTGAGACTTCCATATCATCTTTGAAGAATCTGGCTAAGAAGAGCCCTTTTAGATCTACCCATTTTTGAATAGATCTAGCAGGTAGTTTTATAAACCACTCGAAAGAGACACCCTTGAGAGTGCCGATGAACAATCGAGTCAAAATGGTATCGTTCGCTACCACATCTCCAGTCTGCGACTTGAAGTAGTAGATATGCTGGTTTGGCGATCATATGTCATCAAACGGTTGCAAGGTTAGAGCCTTAAACTTTGGTGGGTAGGGGGCTATGTCCCATTCAGCAGGATAAGACCGTACCACTCCTTCTTCGCGGAGCTCGCTTCTGTTGGTGAATACGTTGATACGAGCTTCCAGTTCATCGACCTTAGACGATTGAGGATGAAGCTCTCTTTCCACCTCTTTCTCATTTTCAGAAGAGGATTCTATGTTCTGAGCCTCGCGATCTAAATGCTCAGGCATTTTTTGCTTTCCCTTTGACATTGTCTTCTTGGAAGACTCAGGTCTTTGGCCTTTTCAGCAAGGAACTGGGCCAGCATATCCTTCATTTGGAGAAGGGTCTCTTGCTGCGCTTGAAGCATGTCTTGCTGCTCGTCGACTCTCTTTTCTAAGTCGTCATGGCCTCCGGTCATGTAAGCGGGAGCTTCTCGTGCCATGACGGAGCTTGATGATTGAGAATCAACAATTGCTGAATGTTCGTCATCGGAAGTAATTCCTTTGGCCAGCTTTTGATAGTTAACTGAGCGGATAGCTCCTGTCCGAGTCCAAGTGTGTTGATATACTCCTTCAAACTCGTCATAAATTTTCCAAACAGTTAGGGAATGACTTCTCTCTGATTCATCAGAGCCGGGAGCTGAGGCTCTCCCTCTGCTGATCACATTGATAGTGATTTCAGGGTATTCGGCTTCAGAACTCTTCTTCTTGTGATACCATTGTCGCTTGGTAGGTCTAGCGATGTTCGTCAATCTGTTGAACACTAATTGTCGAGGTGCAGATGAGCAACAGTGGCATTCTGAGAGGGCTGCCGAAATAAGCCGCTCACATTGATAGAAATGAGTTGCTTGTAGTGTTGGTCTTTTTCTCTACAACAATTCCCGTAAATCCGACACTTGAGAGGAGCTTTTCATCGAGCATGAAGACGGAGATGGAAACCCCTGCTCTTGAGTGGGTAAGACTAGCTCTTGTCGAACATGGATTTTAAACCCATGTTGGCCTTTTTGAACTTGGCGGACCACGTCGCGTTCTTGAGGATAAACGCGAGGGTCGCGTTTGGATTTGTAAACATTAGGCCAAGGCCTACGTTTAAATGATGAAACAGACCCCTGAGGATCATGTTTTGGTTGAACGCACCCCTGAGGTTGCATTTGGTTGGTGAAATAGACCCATGAGGGTCATATTTCGCTTGAACGCGCTCTTGAGATATGCGTTTATCTTTGGCAGCGCCTTCCTGAGGGTTGCGTTTTGGATGAACAACGCGCCACTAAAGATCACATTTCAGCTGTATCATGTGAGGCTCATAATTGGGCTTATTGTCGCGAAGTGTGCGTTCTGGAGTAGAAACGTCTTGTTCGGGCAGAGTCTTAAAAATGCGATTCTCACGTTGGGCAAGAGATTGGCTTTCTCGAAGATGCGCTTGTCATATGGATCTTCTCCCTCTTCGAGCGACGTTCTTTTTGACTTATTTTAAAGCCTTGGTAGCAACATCATCGGCGTTTATAGAGTTTGCCTCCTCCATAGGCTGTTTATGACCCGTAATACGTCGTATTGATGTGGACGTGGAACGTTCAACTCGTTGAATGAGTTTGGCAGAGGCTAAGCCCGCTCCTTTGGCGAAGGGGCTGTTCGATGAATCTTGGCCAAAGGATAGGGCTTTCTTTGATATTTCAACAACTGTTTTGATCTCTTTGGAGAACTTGCGGGTGTCGCACCTAGCCTTGGGGCTAAGCGATCCAGATGAGAGGGCTTCCACGTACTTGGCTTGGTCGAACTCTACAATGAGAGTTTCGACGGTTGTTCCTTTGAGATGGACGTCGGATTACGCTACCACTTCTTCGTCGGTGAAAAAGCTAGTCGGGTTTACCTAAACAAGATATGTGAGGCCGTTGGGTTACCTAAAAAGATACAGATAGATATTAGGTAGGCAAATCTCCATTGACTATGGACACTATGAGGAAGAGTATAGCTCACTGAAACAAAGGACGTGATACTACTACTTCCACCTCTTTCGCACAGGGTTTGGCACACCATCAAACTCTATCTCTACCACACCAACAGATTATTCCACTACCATCTCAGCCACCTAATGTCGCACCTACTACGTGAGCACCCTAGGTACTTAGTGATAATCTCTTTTCTCTTAAGATGAGGTTCCATTAGTTCTAGCTCTAGTACGTAGCTAATCGGGTTCAGTATACCACATACCAGGCTTGATTCACATCCAGCCTTGACTACATCATGATAACCTTCCAGGAGATGAGATCCCGATTCGAGGCTCTGCCATCATTTCCGACTCCACCTCCACATCCACCATAGTAGTTACCACTACAACCACCACCACCTCAACATTAGCTTGTTCCGCCACCTCAGGAGGAGGAGGAGGAGGATCGGCAATACCAGTGTAGATATTGAGGAGGAGAATGTTGATGTTACAAGGAGTGCCTCAGGAGATTAGCATGAGCAGGATAATTCTGATGGTTAGGTTGATGAGGATGATGATGAGTAGTGAGATATGTGCTTTTATTTTATTTTATTTCCAGTCACTCATAGTCTTTTATTTTGGCATGTACTCTATTAGCTATTTCCGCATTTTAATGATTGTTTGGTAGTTTATTTTTAGTGTTTGCTTTAAGGATAATGTAGAGTTTGAGTGTGGAGGTGGAGACTGGTTAGTTTTTTCTTTCTTTCATTTTTTTCACTTTTTTCCTTTTTTTGGTTAGCATTTATTTCATTTGCCCTTTATTTCATATTTTCCTTTTTATATATAAACAAATTGTCACTTGCCAACTTGATAAAGTTAATAATTTATTTGATGAATCTTCAAACTTTGTAGTTATCAGTTAGTCTTATACTTAAGTTAGCCTTTTTATGATAACGTCTAAATAAATTTTTAAGAATTGATTTTCAAAATAGTATACTCTATCCTAGTTCTACCTGAGGATTTTATTGAAAATAAAAAAAATTATGCTTAACTAAGAGTGAGTAACCAGTTCGCAAAGTCCTCTTGATCTAAATTTTTCTCAAGTTATACACATAAATGTATATATACTAACTTAAAAAAGTAAAAAGAGTATAAAAAATGACCACTAATAAAATCATGAACTCTAAGGTAATTCTATCTTAGTAAGCTTAAATTGATTGGGGAATTAAGCCTAATGAGAATTTCTATACTTAATAACCTAAAATCAATTAGATTCGGATTTATTAGCCCAAAGCTCATTATATGGTCACTTAGAAAAGCCTGATATAGACAAAATCACCAAGGAAAGAAAAGATATGTGTATGTGTATTTTTGGAAAATAAATTGCTCAAGAAGCTCGAGAATAGTTTGAAACAAAGAGTTAACATGATCCTTTTAGAATTCGGATAAATTTCTAAGTTAGACTTGATTTGTAGGGCTATGATGAAAAGATTTTCTAAGAAGTTTACATAGGAGTTATGCATAAAAATATTTTTTAAGAATAAAATAACTCTAATTGGATTGATTAAAGATTTGAAATGAGTTAATTATGTGTTGACTTATTCAAAATTTGCAAATTGGTTGAATTTTATGGATAGATATCACTAAAAACCTTCACAAGGCTATAACTTGTCCACTAGGATAATCTAGAGATAGGCTTGTTGTATGTGCTAAATACAACCACAGTCCTGTTAAAGTGGGTTAGAATTTCTTTTTATTTTCTTTATTTTCTTGAGGACTAGAAAAAGCTAATGTGTGGGGGCATTTGATTATTACATTTTATTATACTATTATACTCTCATCATCTATTTTGTATTTAATAAAAATATCTGCTAATAATTTTTTTATCTTAATTTACAAATAATAAAGATTTAAAGAGTAAAAGTCCAAATAGACCAATTCTTCTCATTTTCCAAGACTTATTCAAGCCTACAAGAAGCCCAAAAACCCAAAAGTCTAAAACAAACTAAGTCAACGAAGTCAACATAGTTTGTTAAAATTCTGTTATAAATTAATCAATGAGCTCATCGATGAGCCCATCAATTATAATGTAATAGAACCGATTGGTGGATAATTTTTATTCTCCTAAAACACAGCTAATCTAAGGATTGAGGTTGAAGATTGTAGGCTATAAATAAAGGGGTAGAGTGAGCGGTTGAGGGTGTGTAAACTTTTTATAAACTCCATTTTGGAAAAGAAGATTACTCTTAATTGAAAGACCTTTAAAATTGTAAATGTTTTATTTATAATAAATAAAGAAAATTCTCTTTTTTTATTTTTTTCTTCTTCTCTTTTGATGATGAAGATGAAGGCTTACTTCTCAAGGGCCTAACCTATTGCAATGTAAGTTTTTATTTTTTACTTTCATTTTCTTATTTTACAATTGCATATTTTAGGATTTTTTTCTTATTTTTAACGTGATTTTTGTTGAGTAGATTTATTGCTTTGTAGTATAAATTTATTTCATGCTTTGTAGTGTAGATTTACTTTTTTGCTCTTTTATTGCTTTGTATTGTAGATTTCATTTTTTTCTTTTTTATGCTTTATTTTCTTTCTTTCTTTATTTGCTTTGTAATTTAGATTTATTTTCTTTCCTTTAATACTTTCTACTATATATTTTCCATCTTTCTTTTTATTTTTTAATATTAGTAGCTAATTTTTATAGGAAATCTATCTACAATTAGATGAAATTAGTTTAATTTTCTTTTATATTTTTGATTTGCTCTCTTTGTGCTTAAAATAATCATGTTAAGATAATCAACTACAGAGCTACTTGCTAGAAAAAAGTTTGATAATCTATGCTTTTCTTTAGTGGTTGATAGGTTATACTTATTCAATTATAGGGTTATTATCTAGTTGAGTATTAATATTGGTTAGATATAGTTTTGATAAATCATGCTTGTTTTTAGTAACTTGATATACTATGCTTAGGAAATCTAAGAAATATATGAATAAAAAGAGAATAATTCTTAAAAACAATTTAAAATTAGCTACTATATTTAATTCTGAGTTCCTACTCTCTTCTCTTTGTTTTCTCCAAATTATTCTCATTTCTTACTTGTTTTGATTTAGTTTTGTTTTTATTTACTTATTCTCTTTTTTTATTTTGTTATTCTCTTTCACTCATTCTTCCCTCTTGGTTTAGCTTTCAATTTTTGTGCAAACCACTACCAAAATCACTCTACACTCTCTTTTATGCTCTAATTATTAATTTCCCTCACATTTCAATAACCACTTAGATCTACCTTTCTAATACTCTCCTTTCTCATGGATTGATATCTTAAATACTATAACTTGATTGCTGCGCACTTATAATTTTTACATGTTTTTATCCCATCAAAATCCTCTCTGAGGAACTCAATATACTATAACTCTCTCAATCTTAGCCTCATCATATTTCTCACATGTAAACAACCCAGCTTAGATGGGCTTGACTTAGATGGCTTAATCTGCATAATCTACTGAATCCACTCAACCTTAGTTCACTAAGTTAACTACCTATACCCCTCTTTCTTTCCCCTCAGGGTATAGATCTTTAACCTTATATAACAAAATTTTCATAAAATATAATAGTGTATAAAAATACACTTCAACATTCTAGGGTCCAAGCTTCTCACCTAATAAAAAGTAGTGTATGAAAGAAACACTTCCACATGGATGTAGTGATCCAACACTGACCTTGGTCATCTATGACTCATAGAGTATCGACTGTACCGATAGCGAAGGTGCACAATATAGAATATATGACACCATTAATAGTAAATATCCCCAAAACCAAATGGGTAGACTCTTGCAAACTAGCATATTCCAAACCACATTTAATGGAGTTAAATTCCTAATCACTGCAATAGTATTTTGTAGCAGAATATAGGACATTATCCACCATTTGAATTTTCCTTTCTCTTGACATAGTTCCCTAAACTTCCAAGGTAGATACTCTCTCATGATTAGTGTGCAAAGACCTGATGCTTTTGCTTAACTGATTATTCACCTACTGATTTAGTACTTGAAATAAGTTCAAACACTCGAATAGGCATGACCAGATACACATGATTGTATGTAGAGTTTCTCTTTAACTATGAGGAATTAACGTGCTCCTCTTTGTACCTTCACAGTTTTTTAATATGCATATATCAGAGTGGGCTAATTGCAATGGAGGTGCTCCTAGACTTGCCAAATAAGTTTCTACTAATTTTACCTATGAGACTATTCTCATAGATGTGGATAGATATAGCTTAGTACATATGCCAAGGAGGTCACCCCTGGCGAGCCTTTTAGTATCCTTAAATGTGCCCTAGTCTTTAATACGGTGAATCAGATCCAATCTTATTCATCGTAAAAGATGAAAATAAAAGACAACCTTGGTTATCTAATAATGAGTCACATGATATAATCAACTAAGTGATTATCTTGACTTTTACTACCAGAAAATCATGAAGCAAAATTATGCAAATTACCCACAAACAGGAAACCAACAAGAATCCCATAACCCTAACTACTAGGAGATGATTCTTTACTCTTAGTGAGAACATATAGAATATTTAAAAAATCTATTTGTTCCTTGATCTCAATAGAAATCTATATGCAGCGGGGCCCAACATCTTTGTGTAGTCCACGACTAGATGTTTTTGCTCCCATTTGGAATCATCAAAAACTCTATGAACCTGTCTCGCCCTACAACAGTGGTTCACGAATTTTGAGTTTTCTTAGCTGTGCATACTAATGCATAAAATGATTGGCTTATATACAACCATATCAACTGATCTTGTTCTTATTAGTTGGCATTTTTATCTTTTAATTTGATCCATTTATTTCATAATTCATTCTGAAACTCTCATGGTGTACCCATGCGACTACGGTCCCAGCTTTCTACCTAAGGTATTTATCTACCAAAGTCAAAGTTTATATTTTGGCCTTGAACACATCCTGGTGTTTAGACTCCTACTTCACTTTTAGTTACATATCTGCAAATGTTATCGCATCCGAAATGTGCAACAAAAGTGACAAATATCTTTCTAGGAGTTATTTAAAGCCATGATAATTGCCTGGATTTGCTACGCTGAGCTTGTTGTAGTTTTAGTTATCTCATAATCCCAGATCATAGTCATTATCATCCGAAGGTGAATTTGATATGTTCTACCTAGCACTCATTTCATTTAAATCCTACTTAATATTAAGAATTCGGATCCTCATTAAAAAGACATATCCAAATCTCATATTAATAGCATCACAGAAGCTCTTTATATTCAGATTAATCTCGTACTCCTCGATAAAATCACTTCTCTTTGCAGTCTAACTGGTGTGTTAGACCCTAGAGGGGGGGTGATTAGGGTCTTATGCTAATCTAATCACAATTAAAAGCTAATTAAAATTATGTTGATCAATTTGTTCTTGCAAGAAAAAATATGATATGGATATTAACAATAATGATGAATAGAATGTACGCTAAGCAAAACACAAACACACGATATGTTTACGAGGTTCGGTCACCACGACCTACGTCCCCGCTCCTCACCTCGAGGAGATATCCACTATCACAATCCGGTTTGGAAACCGGAACTTCTACACACTCGGTTTACAAGATCACCGAAAACTCTCACACTACACAACCACAATGCAATCACACTTTACACACTAAGTGTAGGAACCTAGCCCGTGTCCTCCTCCTCAAGTGCTCGATTACAACCTCTCCCTAGGTTCGTCAATCGACGCCACTCCTATTGGATTTGACCCCGTCTCTCGCCTCACACTTCTCTCGGTGTACAAGTGTATTACAAGTGATTCACACAAATAAAAGTTAAATACAATGATTTGTTCTCAAATAACAAGTGAGAACACAATGAAGCTCACACTCACTAAATCACACCCCACAACCCAATATATGATGTATGAAATGCTACAAGCTCAAATAGGATGTGTGTGATAATATGAGTATAAACAATTTCTAACTCAATTAACAAACTAGCAACAAATGATGATATGAAAATCAAAAACAAATTTGCTAGAGAATAGATTTAGGAAAACTTCTCTATGAATACAAAGAGAGGATGAAGAAGCTTCCTCCTTTGTAAACTGACACCAAACCCAAACTTGAGAATAAGCAAACTTTTAAACACTTGAAAACTCTTGTTAAAAACCTCTTAGTTAATAGGAAATAGTTAATGCACATGGGTATTTATAGGCTTGAAGAAACCAGCCCAAAAATCCAACCAAAACCCTTAAAAACATTAAAATAAACAAAGCTGGAAACTAGCCGTTACTGTGCCAACGGCTATATATAAGTCGACTTATCAGGTTACACAAGTCGACTTGACAGAAGGAAAAACAGATGCAGAACGAGAGTTTATAAGTCGACTTATAGTCGACTTATTACAAGTCGACTTACTTTTAAGAACAAGTCGACTTAACAAAGAAGAAATGCATATTCCAAGCTAGTTTATAAGTCGACTTATCAGAACTGATAAGTCGACTTATGAACGTGCACAGACACTGTGCAGGTCCAAAAACTAACTTTTGAGGGCTCTTTAAAAATAGTAAACAATTTCCAAAAAATATAAAATTTTGGAAAAAGTTTATAATCATACATATAAACATGTTGGAAAAAGAAATTTTCAATTTGCATTTATAATTTGTGAAAAACACTGCATTATGCAAAAGCACTAAAATACGTGTTTATGAAAAAAATGTGATTTTTGTCTTTGACTCAAAACAAGTTTTGAAAACTTATGGAATATTTATATGGACATAATAAAAGTTGTTTATGATGTAAATATAGTCCAAAAACTTATTTTGCATAAAAACACTTATAGTTACAAAAATCACAAATATATATGTGTGTGTATATTTGAGCTTTATAGAATTAACACACATTATATAAACCCTAAACTAATTTACCCAAGCTATGAGATCTTCAATATGCTCAACTTGGTACACATGCGGATGAAGCTTGAACGTGATCTTTAAGTTTGAATTGCATAAGCTTCAACCTGACATTCCGCCAACCTCCATTGGATATCATCGTTGAAGCTCTATTCCATCCATCCTCCAACTCATTGTTTGTCTAGAATACCTAATAAGAAACATAAACACTAGATAAATAATATTAAGAATTGTTTGTAATCATCAAAACAAGATTAGAAGATGTAGGCTCATAACATGAGACCTAACAAGGTGAACTACTTGAACGATCATTTCCCTTTCAAATGTTGTGCTGACTAGCCTCAAATCTTTGAGTTTGGGTTGAACCCCATTCCAACTTTGATATTACTGTCTCAGTACTCACCAAAATCACCCTCTCTTAGGAGAAAGTGAATATTTTGGCAAATGTGTCTCAACTACTCAGTCTCGGACTGACATTGAAATAACCATTTCAGTAGACTAAAAGAATTAATATCCTTTTATTACGGATACATTAAAATTATTAGTATTCACATGGAGTAATATTCTTCCCTAAAAACACTACATCTCATCAAGCCTTTTATACTATTAATAAAATTACATCTTAAACAAAGAGAAGAAGACCTATGACCCCAACAATAGTGTTCAAGATATGATTTTTAAAATTATTATAAGATGTTTAAAAATAAAATATTAGATTTCTTAGAGACATACTTGATTAGGTAGTTAAATCATAGTTTTGTCTCTACCCCAAATCACCCACTAAAATTATTTGTTTATATATATTCAAGAATGCCTTCGAATACATGTCATATAAATAAATAATTTCATTTTGATATTTAACTACCTGTTTTATCTTATCAATTTTATTAGAAATTTTCATCTCTCGTGATATTGGTACACGCCCTCTCCCGTTAGAATAGCTACTCATTAAAATCTCAAAGATTTTATTATAATTTTATAACTAATTTTTTTATGTATAGGAATAATTTTTCTAAACTTTGAAGTTAGAAAATTATCTTTCTAAAATTCTAAAAACAACTCTATTCTAAAATCTAGTGGGCCCAACATCAGACATTTTTAAAATTTCTAAAGAGAAATAATAAAACCATTTACTAAAATTTTTACTATTTTTAAACAATTTTTTACTAAAAATAGAATTTTTTGAATTTTTAGGAAATTGAAGATAGAAAAGGTTTTCTAAATTTACCAAATATGCCCTTACAGTTTCTCAAATCCTAGGGTCTTTTTGATGGGTTTTGGCGACAGTAGCGCCACTCTGATGTTTGGTAGTGGTTCGCCTATGGGCTTTGCTCGCGACCCTACTGCCCACGGGCCCCGCCCACTCCTCCTCCTCCTCCTCCGTTTTTTAAAGAGGAACAGTTGTCGGCAGTGGTTAGAGGGGACTCCCATACTCTCAACAATAGACCCACTATGACGGCAATTGCCACCGCATGACGCCTCAGATGTTGACAGCAACGGGGTTTTTAAACCCATTTTGCCTACAGAAGACCCTTGTCGTTGGTTCCTAGCATCGGATCACTATCCTTGATTCCCGCTGCTGTTAGCATCTTTGGCACCACCGGTGCGAGGATCTAGGGTTTAATTTTTTTAAATTCAAAAAAATAAAAAATGATTTGTATCTTCTAAAAAATTTTGATACCATGAAATATTTAATAAATCCTAATTTATTAAAAGTTCCCAATTTTTCATAAAAGATGGATATTTATTGTAAATCTGATATCCTGGATGTCAAAAATAGGGATTTTACACTTAAAAGTTAAATTGGTTTAAATAAAAATGAATTTTTATTAGTAAAAATCCTATCTATTCTTTTCCAGTCTAAGATCACCAGCAAGAAACTATAGATCTAATGAAGAACATATGTGATAAAACCCTAAAACAAGATACGAGCAACTCTAATATTTGCTCTGATACTAACGTAATCTTAACCTGATTATGCATTGAATATACATCTCATTGTTAATAGTTTACCTTTTCCAGATCTTTAGAAGGACTGCCATGCATCTAATGTTGATCTTTGAACAATGGCTGTAGGGCAACCACACTGATACGGCGACAAGCCCTCACATGTCACCCAACAACTATCACGTAAATCATAGAATTGATGAAGAGAAATGAGATGATAATAATATATTTTTTATATATGTTTAATTTCTACATAAATGCATATATATAGAGTAGGGGACAAAACCCTAACCCTTTAGAATTATGAACGGGTTTAGTAAAAGACTAGTTTGAGCCCACTTAGGATCCACCCACTCAATTGGGCGAACCCCCACCAATTACTAACACCTTTAGTTTCAAGTCCATAAAAGACTTTTTCTAGATTTAGACAATTAGTTTTTTATGAATAAAATCTAGTCTTTATTGCGTCCGTCTTTATCTAGTGCTTTCTTTTATTTGTGTTTTTTTGTAATCTGATTTCTTTGCAATCTTATCAGGACTGCATCATCAGATGTAGCAACCATCAAGAAAAAAAAGGAGAAATGATTGAGGACATAGAAGAAACGACGATTGAGACCATTGCGGTGAAAAATGATGCGTGAAGAGGCGGAAGAGAATGATTAAGAAGGAGAGATGATTCATGAGTTCAAGAGGGGGAAAAGGAGATTAAATTTTGAGGATGAGAGTATTTTAGAGATACTAAAAATTATTTAGAGATACTAAAAAGTACCTGTGGATTTTCATGTAAATAAATAAAAACGACTTGGTAATAAATTTTAAAACAGTGGAGGTTTTTTGACTCTTGATTTTGTCAAAGGGGCTGTTGAAGCTCGAACTCCTAAAGCTTGGACGTGGAAACAATTTTTCCTAATATCTATTAAAGAAAATAAAGGGATATGCTTGCGATGACTAGCTGACACAAGCAGGGGGTTTTTTGTGGGATATTTGAAGGCAGCGGGGGTTTTTTAAGGGGGTGAAATAAATGAGATTGGTCAAAGGGTGAAATTTTCACCCCGGACTTTTCTGACAAGCCCACGCGCGCGCGATGATGCCAGCGGACACGTGGTTGCATTTGATTGGGCGAGCTTTTTTTTTCCTCCTTATTTTTATTTGATATTTTTTTGAGATAAATACAATGAATTAATTTATAATTTTTATACCATTAATTTTCATTTTTCAAACTCTATAAATAGAGACTAACTTTGTGTCATTTGGACACCAAAAAAAATCTGAGTTTCTACACCCTATTCTTCTTCTTTCTACAATTTGAAGCTAGTTTCTTCATGGATCCTTCACAAAACTATCCTAATTTTCCATACAACTACAACTTTCCTAACCAACCTCAAAATACCCTCCCTCAACCACAACATCCAAATATACAACGCCCCGAAAATACTCAAAATACGGGGATGCAGCTCAATTTTCAAATGCCGTATATGATGCAACCAAATTTCGGCATGCAATATCCTTATCTTCCTTACGGTTATCCTCCAGTTCCGGGAAGCAGCTATGTTCCCTTCCATATGAATTATCCTAACACGGAGTCGAGTGAGCTAGCGACACCCCGGTTTAGTAGCGGATCTACAGATATCCCAGAATTTTTCACCCAAATATCTTTGGGAAATGTTGGTGGGGATACTCCTCACAGTTTTCTACCTCCAACCCAACAATCAGCAAAGAGATCAAGTTATAAAACTTGGACCACCGAAGACAACATACTTTTACTAACTGGTTATTTTCACGTTAGTAATGATAGTGAGTTGGGGAACAACCAAAAGGGTGAAACTTTCTGGGGTAAAATTACACAGTACGTGAATGAGAACGCCAAAAGTGGAAA
>BQKN01000632.1:0-15759 GCA_022839385.1 Asparagus kiusianus
GTAGCCTGCTTTGCAAACATGAACTTCAAATCGGGGTAAATCTCCTTATCTAGGTTTACAAGATTAAAGCCATATGCATCTCTTGTTATTTCAGCATGGCACCATCGAACCTTAAACATCACATAACTACGTACGTCTTTTGTACCATACGCATAGAACATCTCCAAGATATCTTCTAGTTGTCCATAATAAATTAGATCATTAAGTATTGGATTCTGATCTGTCGAGCTTGCATAACATTCTTGAGAGAAGACAGTCATGACCCTACTGTTTTGCATAACATTCTTGAGCTCGAGGACGACGACGGCGGAGCGGGTGAACGACCACGAGAACGACGACGGCGAATTTTTTCTGGATCGAGCTCGAGAACGGAGTGGGGTAATTTGTTCCTCTCTTTTGTTCCAGGAGGCGAAATGGGGTAATTTCGGGCTTGAGGCTGAGGAATGTTTATATAGTTGGTGTAATTTAGGGTAAAGTTGAGTATTTGTCTCCAATTACCCCCAACAAACCAATAACACTGAAAACTTGAATCCATTCAATTACCCCAACCAATAACACCAAACACTGATGTTCCACAAATTATCTCATTATCCCCCAAATTACACCAATGAATAACCCCCTAAGTTCATAATCAATTATTGGATTATTTAAATATTAGTCCAGTTTTTTCTTAAAGACTTGATTCATACATTCATTAATTGGAAGTAATAAGTATCGGAAACTTACATCAAACATCCATTCATTTATTAACGAGAAAACTACTAGATTCGTTCTCCAAGAAAATTCAAATTCATGAAGCATATATCACTTCTCCCTGAAGAAGGGACATGCCTCCAGTGACAAAGTTGTGGCTACAGCCTCCTCGACGGCGACGGCTGCTGGGGAGCAGGGGGCCCTTGAGAAGGCTACCAAACAACTGCCCTGGATCATAGTAGACTTCCACGTCCTCAGCTCTCAAGCTATCATCTACATGCGTGGAACAAAATAGTATTGGACTACATTTAAAATATTATAGATTTGAGGGACTAATATTAAAATACTTCTTAATTTTTTGTGGGGCCACTCATTAACAATGGGATAATCAATTACTAATGTTAATTTTTTATGATGGACACATTAGCATTGACGATGGATCGCCAATAATTATTGGCGACGGATTCGATTCGTCGCTAATAAGTATTGGCGACGTATTCGAATACGTATTGGTGACGGATTAATCCGTCACCAATACGTATTGGTGACGGAACATTGACGATGGATCGAATCCGTCGCCAATAGTTATTGGCGATGGATACGAATCCAGTGCCAATAAGCATTGGCGACGGAACATTAGCGACGGATCGAATCCGTCGTCAATACTCAGTTTTCTACTAGTATGCTACAGTGTTGCTACAGTAACGGTTTGTGAGTCTGTGGTCGATAATTACTGTGGCGGGTGGAAGGTTACTGTTAACATGGTGGTTGTTACTTTCCAACACCATGCTTATTAGAGGGGTTTGAAAGCATTGCTCGTGCGCAAGCCCCTCGACGGGGCTATGAGTTCTCCGACTATTCGTGGAAGAATCGGGAAGATCCTAGACTTTCGACTCGTATGGAAACAATTTAGTAGTTGCATGGTTATGCCAAGCTGGAATTTGTGGAGACTCATACGGTTGGACTCTGCTGACGATTTTATTTATTTATTTATATGTAGTTCTTTTTATAAGTAACAAAAGTATAGCTCAAAGTACATGTACATAGATAACAAAAGATTACATATATAGCCACATCACATGTATGAAGCTGAACTATCTGGAGGAGAAAAAAGGCCAGACAGCTTATCAAAAGTTTTCCTTTTCCTCCTTTTCACAATAAATAAAAAAATATTTTCTCTAAAAAATCACTGCCTGACAACAGTAAAATTTTACCCATTTATACATAATCTCCCATAACTTGGCTATGTTTGAATATCATGGTGTTTTACTTGATTTCATGGTGTTTTTGCCAACAAAAAAAAAACACCATGTGTTTGGAAACCATAGTGTTTTTTAAGCTAAATCATCTTCAAACCAAAACACAACACTTGTTGCAAAACTCCTTTTAGGTATTTTAAGTTTGATGTTTTAGTTTTGAGTTTGAGGAGGTGTTAATATAATATCTAACATAATATATTAAATGTAATTAATATATAGTTATTATCAATATATTTATTATATTATACTATACTATAGTATAGTTAATCTAATATATTAATAATATTTATTAAATAATATAAATATATAATAATTAAAATATCTTATACAATAATATAATAATGTAAAAATTATATATTCATAATATAATAATATTGATTTATACCATAAATTATTAAAGTATTATTAATAAACTCTAACATATTAGAAACTATAATATATTATATAATATTAAAATATTTGTAATATATGATTTTATTAAATATAGTAGGAATAAAATAATATTAACATTATTAATAATATTATATTATATTAATAATAGTATAATATTATTTTAATAATTGTATAATATTATATTAATAATAAAATAATATTATGTTAAAAATATTATATAATATATAATAATAACAAATTGATATACCAAAATAATTAATATCATTATTTAAAAATAATATGTAATAATTATAATATAATAATAATTATAAAATATTATAATTCATTAAAGTACAATATAAAATTATTAATATATTATACACTAAATAATTTTATATATTATAAAGTAAAATAATTTTGAATACTAAAATAATTTATTCCTAACAAATTTTAATGTAAAAATAATATGTTCATAATATAATAATATTGATTTATACCATAAATTATTAAAGTATTATTAATAAGCTCTAACATATAAGAAACTATAATATATTATATAATATTAAAATATTTGTAATATATGAACTTATTAATAATGTAGTAGTAATAACATAATATTAACATTATTAATAATATTATATTATATTAATAATAGTATACTATTATATTAATAATAGTTTAATATTATATTAATAATAAAATAAAATTATTTTAAAAATATTATATATTATATAATAATAACAACTGATGTACCAAAATAATTAAATATGTAATTATTCGAACATAATAGGTAATAATATAATATAATAACAATTATATAATAATATAACTCATTAAAGTACAATATAATATTATAATAAATTATATTATATTATATTTAATATTTATAATAATAAAATAATATTAACTAAATATTATAATATTTTATTTATAATATATTTTATTATAATTATGTATAATATATTAATAATATGTTTAATACTAATGTTGTAATAGGTCAAACTAATGTTGAACAAAAACCTGTTTTGAAAACACTTTAAGGAAAAATTACAGCACCATGGTGTTTTTTCGCAAAAAACACAACAATGAAAACACCACGAAGTCTTAATAATCCAAGTTGAAAGTCCTGAAATCACTCAGACCCTTCAGTCCAACAAAAATCTTCGCATCAACACCCCTCTAGTCGCACGTTTCCCTCAACTAATTAACTATCCACAATATCTCAAGAGAACGACAACAACAGCAATCCACGACAACCAATTAATTACAAACGACATCAACTCAGATCGCTCTTTCCCTCCGGCCCAAAACGGAAACAAAGCGTAACAGCAGGACCACCCCCTCCTTCATCACTCCCTATTTGATTTGATTTACTCTTTAGTATTAATGAAAGCAAAGCCGTAGTCTCCTCCTTCACCATCACCCAATTCGTAGATCCTCAACGTTTGCCCAGCCTGCAACGCATTGTCCTTCATGAACCTCCCCCAGTCACTGCCGTTGAACCGATACCTACAGTTACTGTCGATGAACTTGAAGAAAACATTGTACTCCCTCCCCCTCTTATCCATCACCATCACGTCCTGCGAAGCCTTCGAATGTGATCGTATTGCAAGCTTCAGCAGCGGCATCGACTGATCAAAGTCGTCTTTGCCGATCTCTAACCTGTTCTGGTTCTTCTTTGCGTCTGTTACGGTCACCTTTTTCTTCAGACAAAACTTTGGCTCTGATAGACCTCTTTGAGCCGCTACCTGTCTCCATAGCCCCGTCTTGACTACCGGATGTTTCTCGTGTTGTTGTTGATTTTGTGAAGAAGGAGATGACGATGATGATTCCGTCAACTGAACCTTTCTCCTCTCCTCGTCCTCCTCTTCATCATCGTCGGTCATCGAAAAATAACAATATGGCCTTAAAGGATGATTCTCTTCTTCTCGTTGTTGTCGACCTGAAGGAGATGACGACCCTTTTATCAATTGAACCTCTCTCTTCCTTTTCTCCTTTTCCTTCTGATCAGTGATCGGAGCATTTATTAAGTACGCAGGTGCTTCTTCTTCGACTCTTGTCTCCATTGTGTTGTCGCCGCCCTCAACTCTTCTTCGAAGTGGTAGAACTTCTTACATCAACTCCATCTCCTTGATTTTCGTGAAACGGAGAGTTGATTGGAACAGAGGATAGAAGAGAACTTCTCTCTCGCGAGCTACTAGCAGCCTGGTTTTCATGGGGTTTTTACATATATAGAGGCCAATGTTTCCTCAGTTAAAGAAGGAATCCTAGTCTAAGTAGTGTTAGGATACGAAGAAACTTAATAATTAGGGATTCCTAATACCTAGGCCTACTTGGAGTGGTAACTCTGTGAACAGAGGAATTTTCTGCGCGTACGTGACTCTTATTAGCAATAACTCTGAAGGGATTTCCCTTTCAATCTCCTCGTCCTTTTTATCCGTCTCGCTTTTGTCTTCCTCGTCTTCTTCTTTTCTAAAAAGCCATCCTCGTTAATTTGCATGACAAAAATCTTACGCCAAAGTAAAATTATGATATTTTACCTGCTTGCACGTAATAGTTAAGCCCTTATAACATCCCTATAGTGACTTTAAAAGTTCATAATTCAATTTATCAATGATCGCCATGGCTATTGTTGCTTCACGACATCCTGCAGTTTATCAGAGGGGGGGGAATAGTAGCAGCACGTAAGAAGGAAAGACGCAAAAACTTGAAAAGGAGTTGTTGAAATCCACATTTCACATCTCACAAGCGCAATTTCAACGTACGCCTGACCGGTTCCGACCGTAAAACAACCGTACGTGGAGCATAAAATCCTCTAAGATTAATAGCCATCAATATTTTCAAGTTCCGTATCAAAACCTCCGCCGTCAGAAGAACTCCTACGAGGTTCCCAAAACTTTGAACTTTGATCCTCGTCGGGGGATGATAAAGGCACACAGCAGTTGGGGAAATCCCTCAAAAAATATTCCCCTCGTTCTTCAGGACAAGCACAAATTAACATCGTATAAGCTCAGGAATGTTTTGTATTGACTTCTACAATTATGATTTTTACAATTTAAAGTTTTGTTTATAGTTTTAGCTTCTTATCATTTCGCTGGGGAAGAAAAATTGATTCCCAAACTTAAAGAGAAACGTCAGTTGAAAATAAAACCTGATAAATACAAATAGAATATATTTCAGGTCAAAAAGAATAGCATTCAATTATGTTCAGCAAACGGAACTGGTGTCTTATAATACAGATCCTGTCATTGCACATATAATACTTTTTTTTCCTTTTTCCAAGTCCAGCTGAATCTCGAGGTACATAAAACTAGTACTAATATTATTGACATGAAGAACATGAGCATGTAATATACACTATGACCTTATTGTGCGGAAGCTGAGATCCCAAGATGCACCGCTTCCTCCTTAACCAGAAAACAAATATTTATGTTTTATTCCTTTGCCCATTCAGTAAAAGTAATACGGCCAAATTTTTAAACCGAGTAGAGATAGAACTGATGCACACTTAGAAGATGAAAACAACACTGTCGTGGACTCTCGACTTCTGATTTTGTGCCACGCATTCTGATATCCACATCAGGTTCCTAATCTCTTGCTCCTTCAATCTCATATATGCAAAGAAAACAGCATAGTGGAACTGCAGCAAATATTAATATGAAATATAAGAAAGCGGATAGGATGTAATAAATCATTGTTGACATAGTAAAAACATCACTAAATAGTTGAGGAAGCTAAATGTAAAGACATGCGATAAGTATAAACAAAAGCTGAAACAGAATTTCCTAAAGCGATATGATCAAAGCTGAACAGAAGAAACTTAAACTATGAAGCCTAGTAAAAAAGAAATTTAAAAAAAAAAACAGTAGCAGACATTCAGTAATGACTTGTTAACCCTCGCAATACTACAAACAGAGAAGCGGAATAGCCATCAAAAACTGTCTTTTGTCAAACAATAGAAAGAATTTGGTTCAGGAGGACTCTAGACAACTGGAGCGAGAGCTACTTTAACCATCAAACATCAACAGAGAGAAACAACTTCATGAGTGAAGCAGTCACAGATTAATCGTAAAACTTTATCACATGCAAATAAGATCATTCTCCTCCAAGCCTTTTCTAATTAAAATAGGGTCAGCTATGGATCAAAACCCCATAATAGATTTGACAAAATTTTAAAGCAGTTGCTAACCAGAAAACCGTCCCTCGGTGCCATATCTCAGTAAAGAAATTATGCATCTAAAGATTATAGTTAGCAAACTCAATCCACATTTAACATGTAAAGATGTAAATAATTGATCGCGTGTCAGTCAAACTGTACCTGCTGTTCAAAAGCCAAACAAAGCCTCTTCACCTCCTCTTCATAGAATGATTTGTCCAGCATCTGACTTTCACCATAGGACAGTTTCGCAAAGATTGCCTGATATGGAGGATATTTCTCCATAACACCTCGAACCTGCAAAAATCATGCAACAATAATGTCAATATAAAGAAACCACAGCATAAATTATAGCCCACAAGCATTTTTCTACCGAGAACTCTATAACAATAAACCAGTCAACATCTACCAACATAATCACTCGGCAATTCAAGCATAAAATATAAAACACAAGTATTTTTCTATGACAACTAGTTTTTAAATAGCTGATGGAGTCACCTAGGTGAAAACATGAATATTTGAGCAACATGTTGTGCAAACCATAGCTCTGCAGCTGATGCAGTAAAACAGCCAAAGGAAGATACATAATAGTATGCACCCATCCCAAAGTTTCTTTCACAACTAACTAATCTCTTCCATGTAAAACACGCTTTACTTCTTTAGGGTGAAGGTGCCAAACTTTTGGCAAACTAAATTAGCAAGCATCAACCACACATGCATCACATAAGTTGAAAACTACTAATTTATTGTGCACTCAACAATATGTTGAACAAAATAATCTGGTAGAAAGACATAAAACAGCCCTTAATAAAAAAGAAATCCCCTTAAAGTTTTCCTAAAGAATAGTAATCACTAGACATCTAGGTACAGTCAATCATAATTCAGCCATGTTTTTACCCACCAACTCCCCTGAAAAGCCAACTATATAATACAACAGCCACTTATGATTTCCGGTAAAAATATTTTTTGCAAAACTAATTAAACAGTAGATAAAAGTGATAGTGTTGGTCAATCCCTCGCTCTGAGTGCAGCTTATGCAACAAAGGCAGACGGACTGTGATATATATGTGCATCACACAATTTGTGTGCCATGACATTAACCTTTCCCATAGAATACCACGCCACCCCATTTCTTTTGGGGCAAGCACTCAGTCTTGGGTATATTAAATTTGCAAGAACAAACTGATCATACATCGCATGAATTCTAAAACTCTTGCGCTATTGTTCATTCAACAAGATGTCTAACAATAAAATCAGATCTCTCTCTATACCAATGTTACATTAAACGCTGGACGCTTCTAGGCGTCAGACTTGGCGCCCAGCGCTTATTTGCCTAGGCGGGCGCCTAAGCGGTTTCTAGACGTTTTTTTTTTTAATTATAATACTTGAAAATAAATATATATATACTCAATCAAAGATCCATAAATACTAAAATACCAACACTATTAACTAAATTACTTGGTTTACCAATTACAATAGCTCTTTGTATGTTTATACTTCTCAACTCAAATTATAAGTTCATCTCAACTCAAATTACAATCAAGGTTGCTGATAGCGGATCGCGGCACGTCGCGGCGAGATACCGCTAAGGCTATATCGGGCTATTGCGGCGAAATCGCGGCAAATAGCGCACAATCAAATAGCGATCAAATTTAAATATATTTAAATATCCTAAATAATAAGAAAATTCATTAAAAAATCTAAAAATTCAATTAGTTGTAAATTTCTTGTATTATCAGTAAATAACAATTAATAAGCTTGTTGTATGAATGAAACTATGAAGAAATTCAAGAAATATAGCATCATAATATGTGTGATAGCGGGTTTAGCCGCTTTTAACCGCGAAAATCCGCTTTTAACCGCGAAAACCCGCTTTTAACCCGCGAAAATCCGCTTTTACCCGCTATTCGAATGAATAGCGGATTTTCCCGCTTAAGCCAGCCGCGAAACCCCTACGCGTAGCGCTGAAGGACCGCGACCGCTATTCGCGCCGCTATTGCCCCGCTATTGGCCGCTATTTACAACACTGATTACAATATGTATTAAATTCATATAAATTTTCAAAAAAAGGTAGCAATTTTAGTTCCTCAATAAATCATGCATACTTAGATATTAAATAGCCAAAATAATAATTAACAAGGCTAGAGTCTAAGATGTTTTCTTTTTTTATTTTTAATTACAATAATTGATAGTGAATGTCAATGATCCAGAAAGCTTAGATGCCGGACTAGTGTCTGGGTGGATTTCTTTCTTCATTTAAGTAGTGGTCGATAAGGTTTTGTTGAAGGTCGGAGGAGGTAGTGGAGGTGTTCATATTTGGAGGTTAATGGAGTTTGGAGGACGTGTAGGCTACAACACATAAAATCACAACCAAGGCCTACAGCGTGCAATCCACGTAAGCAGGCAATACTCCCCTAAACGCTTGTAAAATTTAGGTGGGCAGCCTAAATACCGTCTAGGCGCTAGTTAGGCGGCCTAGGTACCGCCTAGGCCTAGGCAAACGCCTAAGCGGACTAGGCGGAGGATTTTTAAAACAATGCTCTATACACACACGCGCGTATATATATATAAAGCGAGAGAGATGAGCTTATGTCAACTAAAGTGGATAGCAAAGCCTTTGTCCACCAAACTTTTTACCCACTCATATATATATATATATATCCTCTCCTTCGTCTACACGGTATTCCCCACTAGCTAGCTCTTTCGTATCAAGACTAAACAAGTCCTGATCACGGTTGGTATCAGAACCAAGTTAGCCGGTGGAGTCGGCCTGCGGTGGTGAAACCATAAACCCCGCTCTCGCCGGTGTATACCCCCGTGAGAAACAACTCACTCTTTGATTCTAGTGCTCTTTCTACAATAAAACAATTGTAGATATTTGTAGTTAAAAACTACTACAAATATTGTATGCTTGATTGCTTTAAATTCTAAAGCATTTCCTTTTTTCAGAGCTTTAATTCTAAGCATTTTATTATAGCTTTAATCTTGAGCACTACTCTTGCTTTACTGTTTCCTTTGAATTGAATTTTAATTCTCTTTATTTTCTAGTATGACCTAGAATCCCTAAGCATTTTCTAGTTCTTTCTTTGTTTTCTTTTTTCTTGCCTTCGTCGTAACTTACACAGCTTTGTTCTATGTTCATCCGGTGTTGTTGACTGGTGGGGACATTGCGAACTTTTTAGAGTTTCTATTTTTGCTTAATATCTAGCTTGTTTCCTTTGCTATCTTCTTTAAGTCTTTATATCCTTAACTAGTTGTCGCGGTTCACACGGTTTTCGCCCGCTAAGCTTTGTATGCGTCTTGGGCCTTTGTATCCGTGTTCATCCTTTGCTATTGACAGGTTGAGTCTTAAAGACTTTCTAAGATATCTAAGTTTCTAGGCTATCCTTGGGCAAAAATCATGTTGGTTAAAAATTCAGATCTTAAGTTAACAAATATAAATACTATTGAAGATTTCTATAATGAATCATCTTTTGAAATCGATAAAGAATTCCTAAGGAAAGACTTTAACACCCTAAAAAAAAGTCAAAAAAGAATGGTTTTTCCAAACATATGAAGAAGACTCTAGAACATCCATTAGAGCCTTACTATGATTTCATGCGAACGAACAAGCAGAATATACCCTTTTTTCTATGGTATGAAACCATATATTTAGAAGATCTAAAATACTCTCTTAAACATCTACCCATTGAAGATAATGCTTTTGTTTTGAAAACAATATCCAATACATGGAAAATAAATAAAGATAAAGAAATCGAATCTTTACATCCACCCTTGGAACCAATAAAGATGGGAAAAGAAGGTGTTAAAGCTGTCCCTATCACATCTTTAGAACCTTCTAGCTAGGTACCCTTACAAAGGGATATCACCCTTGTGACTGAACAAAATAATTTAGTCAATATTCACCTTTAGACTATAAGTAATCAAACAGATAGGATTGAAGATATGATTCTCGACATAATGAAACCTCTTACTCACCCAATGATTATACCATCTTTTCCACCACAGATTTTTACCAATACCAAATTAAGAAATAAAAAGCCTTTTGATGAACAAACCCAGGATTTTCATGAAGAATCAACCAAGAGATTAAAAGATATAAAAAAGAAAAATCTCCTGCAATTAATGTCCTATCTGATCTTGAATCACAATTTGATGATATGACCAAATCTGACCATGATTTCGACAGACCCCTAACAATCAAGAGTATTAAAAAACATCCATATTCTTTTAATAATACAAAGAATTACTATAGGAGACACACTCCTGCCGATATGCAATTTGAAGATTTTAATAGCCAAAAAATAAGTTTCGATGGTAACTCCCTAGTAGAATGGAACCTTGATGATTATACTGAATATCAGATAATACATCTGTTACAAGAAATGCTTATATATGCCAATGCTTGTAGACAACAAGGTAATCCTGAAAAAAATATTGCTAGCGGCCTATGTTCATCATTTTCTTGTCAATTACAGGGATGGTGGGATCGGTACCTTACTGATTCACAAAAACATAATATTTTAAATAGTTATAAAAAAACCCAATATGGAGAACCAATCCTTGATAAGACAGGACAAGTGATTAATGATGTTGTCTATACTCTTCTTCTTGCTATATATCATCCCTTTATAGGTCTTGTCGATAGCCTTCAAGATAAAGTCAGAGAACAACTCATAAATTTTAGGTGTAAAACCCTTACGGACTTTAAATGGTACAATGATGTGTTTTTGTCAAAATTTTACCAACTACATGATTGTAATAATCCCATTTGGAAAGAAAAGTTTATTTCTGGCCTTCCACCTTTATTTGCCGAAAAGGTTAAAACATCTCTTAAAGAACAGAGTAATGGCATTATTCTCTATAATCAAATTCCCTTAGGAGAATTAATCCAAAAAGTCAACACTATTGGTTTGAAACTTTGCAACGATATTAAAATTAAGAATCAATTAAAAAATCAAAACCTTTTAGGTAAAAGAGAATTAGGAGATTTTTGTTACCAATTTGGTTTTCAAATGGAAAATCCTAGGATAAAAAATAAAAATTATCATAAAATAAAATCTAATTATCAAAAAACACAAAATTCTAATAAAACTGAAAGAATACCAAGAAAACCTCCTAAAAGAAATTTTAGGAAAAATAGAAATGATACTACAAAGACTCCTACGTGTTATAAATGTAAACAAAAAGGACATTATGCTAATAAATGTTTTCAAAAGGAAATGAAAAAGAAGATTAACGAGTTAATATTAAAGTCCAATGCCTTTAATGAAGATGAAATCGAAAAACTTATTAATACTTTAAATCTTATTGATGATAATTCTTCCTCTAACGATGAGTGCAATAATCTTAGCACTTCTAGAAAGGAAAATAGTTCTGATGATTCATCCATAATATCTTATAATAGTTCTTCTGAATTAAATACCCTAGATGAACATGAACATTTCATTCTTGAGACCACTAATGCCATTACTAATCCTCAAGAAAAGGGGATACAGTTAAAGAAATATCTCGAGATGATAAAAAGGAAAAAGAGTCTCTTCTACTCTAACCTTTCCATCTAAAAAGGCATCCATTGAAGACCTCAAAAAAGAACAAAAAGAAGTCAAAGTTCAGCTTAAAAATCTTAAACAAGAAATTTTTATCTTAAAGTCTCAACCAAATAATACAAAATGCTCTAATAATATTGATACCGTAGAAAAGTATATCAGGCAAAAATGGAAATGCGACATTATCCTTAAAATTCAGTCCAGCTTCACTGTTAAAGCATTGCTTTAATTGACACTAGAGCTGACCTAAATTGTATTAGAGAAGGCATTGTTCCCTCCCAATACTTTAAAAAAACGACTCATAGTCTTTCTTCCGCGGGTGGACAGTCTTAGTATTGAATATAAACTTTCTGATGTTCATGTTTGCAATCAAGGTTTATGTTTAAAAACATCTTTTATCTTGTTCAAAGACTTACAACAAAGCATTATCCTTGGCACTCCTTTCATTAATCTTCTCAAACCCTTTTCTGTTGATGACAATGGTCTTTATTTTCATACTAATGGGTTTAAATATACTATCAAGTTTAACAATGCTCCTGAAGAAGCTTATCTTAATTATTTAGTCTCATCTTTATCTCATAAAAAAATTCCTTCAAGACATTTCTGATGAGATTAAATTAGAAAAAATAGAAAAACAAATTAATGAAGAAAAATTTGCTAAAAAGATAAAACTATTCTATGAAAAAACTTGAAAAGGAAGTTTGTTCAGAGATTCCTCATTCTTTTTGGTTTAGAAAAAAAAATGTTGTTAACCTCCCATACGAAAAAGATTTTTCTGAAAATAAAATCCCTACTAAAGCTCGCCCATTACAAATGAGTCGGAGACTTTTAGAAATATCAAATATGTAAGCAAGAGATTTCTGATCTTCAAAAGAAAAACTTGATCAGACCCAGCTCCTCTCCCTGGAGTTGCGCAGCTTTTTATGTTGAGAATGCTGCGAAACTTGAAAGAGGAGTTCCTAGATTGGTTATCAATTACAAACCTCTTAATAAAGTCTTACAATAGATTCGATATCCTATACCAAATAAACAAGATTTAATGAAGAGATTACAAGGAACTAGATTATTTTCAAAATTTGACATGAAATCAGGATTTTGGCAAGTTCAAATTGCTGAAGAGGATCGCTATAAAACAGCTTTTACTATCCCTTTCGGTCATTATGAGTGGAATGTTATGCCTTTTGGTTTAAAAAATGCTCCTTCTGAGTTCTAGAAAATAATGAACGAAATATTTAATCCTTACACTTCTTTCACCATTGTTTACATTGATGATGTCCTTGTTTTTCTAAAGATATCGACCAACATTGGAAACATCTACATATCTTCTTTAAAATCATTAAAGATAATGGTTTAATTGTCTCCGCTAGAAAAATAAAACTCTTCCAAACCAAAATACAATTTTTAGGATATTCTATTAACAAAGGTACTATTTCTCCTATCCACAGAGTCATTGCTTTTGCTGATAAATTTCTTGTTGAGATAAAAGACACTAAGCAATTACAAAGATTTCTAGGATGTCTAAATTATGTTTCTGATTTCTATAAAGACCTTGCCTATGATAGAACAATTCTTAGCGATCGATTAAAAATGGGTTGTATCGAATAGACAGAAAGACATTCTGAAACTGTCAAAAGGATAAAAACTAAAGTAAAAACATTACCTTGTTTATCTCTTCCAGATCCTACAGTCTTTAAAATAGTTAAAACAGATGCATCTGATTTTGAATACGGGGGAATACTTAAGCAAAGAGTTAACAATAAAGATGTTCTAGTAGCCTTTACTTCTGGTGCTTGGAATGACACTCGAAAAAATTATTCAACAATTAAAAAGGAAATGCTTGCTATTGTTCTTTCTATCAATAAATTTCAAAGCGATTTATTAAATCAAAAATTCCTTCTCAGAATCGACTGTATGTCTGCCAAATACGTTATCAATAAAGATGTTCAAAATTTAGCATCTAAATAAATATTTGCTAGATGGCAAGCTATCCTTACTGTGTTTGATTTCGATATAGAATTTATTAAAGAAGATAATAATAATTTGCCTAATTTCTTTCCCAGAGAATTCCTACAGGGATATGGCCCTGTCAAGATATCATCACCAAAAGACTCTCACATGAAAAAGAGAGAGCTTCTTCTACTCCCTTAACACAAGACAATAAGGGAACATATTCTCAATTTTATCAGAAAATATTGGATAAACTTGTCATCCTCGAAACATCTGATCGAACTCTTTTACCGATTAAAATGGCAGCAAAGTTTCTTCCCAAAGAATATTACTACGTTCTGACAATGTTTGGTAAAACTACCCTCTACTATGAGAAAATTCTTAAAGAAACAGAAAGTGCATTTGCTCATCATAGATACCGAGGTAAAGAATACAGTTACTCCCGGCTAAGAATATATCATATTATTCCATTAAATGAATGGAACTCATATGGATATCCCAATGTTCCGCGAAAGTTTAAAGAAAAAACTCAAATTTGTCCCCAGCAATATAATTATTGGGACTATCAAGCTGCTTGGGAACATGTCATTTATACTCAAAATCATCTGGGAAAGCATTCATGGTGGATACGTTTTATGAATCAAATGTGTCTACCAAATTGGTTTATTGAAACCTTTTGGGCTAAATTTGGAGCCATCAAAGAAATTATGCCAAAATAGGTCCTTAAAAAATAAGAAAAAAATATATCTCCATAAGATATGCTTCAAATTTCTATGGAATTTGGTCTCCCCTGGATCATGCAATGGGATTGGGATTGTGTTAACGGCACACCATCTTATTTCGCAAGAAGCATTTCTGTAAAATAGTATGATCGATGGAACATTGCGAACTATCTTAATGAAAGAAAAAGCTCTTTGCTCCTAGACTATAGTTCAGAATATGGCACAAAATCAAATCCTAAAAGATCTGATACGAAGACTATACAATAAAGCCTTTACGACAAATTTGCGCTACAATATCCGAATGCAAGTGAAGAAAAACTAAAATCATTAACTTATGAGGAAATGCTAATGATACTAGCTCCAATGGATACTACGTCCTCTACTTCAGAACCTGCTGAGCCATCTGAGCCTGTTAAACTAAAAGAACCTGTGATGGACGATACTCCTATGGATAGCGAAGACTATTTTGATAACAATGACGACGATCGCTATGGTATTGATCTGTAATATGATCATTAACTCATGAAAAAATTCATATTCCATTAATATATGGTAACACCGATTAAATATCAACGGCTTAAACACTAAGTCGATCAACCATTATCTTTTTCTAAAAGTTTAAAATAACTAACTTTTATACAAATTTCTTCCACAGCTAAATGAAGCAAATTACAGATGAAATAACAGGTTATATGTCTACACCTAGTATGTTTTGGGTGCTGAAGGATGCTGTAATTTTTATCAAAAAAGCTAAGCTACTCTACATCCCTTATGTTTTGACAAAATTGAAGCCGATGGGACCCCTAAGCTTTAATAAATAAAAAAGAAATCTTTTGCATAGTTCCAAAAAAGGTCTATAAAAGGAGGAGTTGATACGTTAAAGAGGAGACGTTTTTGGAGAGTGAAGTCTGATCCTCTCTAGAGAATTCCCTCGTGTTTCTCTTTTTTAAGTTTTTAGTTTTAGTTTAAGTTTGAGTGAGGTTTGCTTTTAAATTTTTCTTTGGAGTGTTTGTAAGATAAGTGTGCTCTACTACTACTAGCCCCAGCGGATCACCAAGCTT
>BQKN01000632.1:20759-30771 GCA_022839385.1 Asparagus kiusianus
CCTTGGGCATGTTAGGCTTAAGTAACATCAAGCATAAAAATAATATTTTTTTTATATTCGATAAAACATCATGGCGATCATTAGAAATTACAATAAACGTGATGATGTTGGCAAATCCCTCGCTTTGAATGCAGCTTATGCAGGCTGCAGAAAAGCGGCCTAGAGGTAGCCAGATTTTGATGTGCCCACCACACAATTTGTGTGCCACGACATTAACCTCTCCTGTGGAATACCACGCCACCCCATTTCTCTAGGGGGATGCGTTCGGCCTAGGGCACGTTAGGCTTAGGTAACATCAAATACAAAAAATCAGCATTTTGTGGCATTCGACAAAATGTCATAGGGATCATAAGAATTTATATGGAAGACACCATAAGAAAATTACATCCAAAAACTTGATTTAAGGATATACATAACAGGAAAAAGATCGTCTGACTCACGAGCACATAAAAGAAAATGACTATCAGCTTTGGCATCAGTCCACCAACAAGTGTCAAAGACATCAGCCACTAAAGCCACAAGAGGCAAAAGTACAAATAATAAATAATAATAATAAACAAAAAAGACAAGCAAAATCATTCCAACGTAATACATTTGATTATTCATTCTGAATGCACTCAATTCCCATTTAGGAATGAAATGGGAACCACTGCAAGGCCTACATTTACCCTAATCACAAAATATCAGTGAAGAAACTATGGTCAGTTCAGCTTAAAACGGAAACCATTTAATAGAATATTTTGTAGCAAGCACATTTAGCCAAGAGCAATACACGGCAAATTTTCAAGGGAACTTCCAGAAATAATCATCTAAATGTTAAATCTAATTATGATAAAAAGAACAATCACCCAAATGAATGACAAGCTGCTAATATTTCCTTCAGGGTGAACTTCAAATGCCCATAATGAAAGCTTACCTGATCAATGTCCTCGCAGATAGCAAGTTCCTCATGGCCATAAGGATACCTGTAAAACAGATCATCCATCAGAGGAACTGACAATAGAATTATCCTGATCAGGGATTATAAGGTTGTTGAATGCTTACAATAAACCGAAACTCGAATACAGCTTTCGTCGGTCATCACGAGTCAACTCTGTGCCAATACTGCAAAAAATAAACACTAAGAAAGATGAAAATTTTACATCCACTTTAACCAATCAACAGAAAATGTGCAGACATGTAGAAAATAAGATTAATAAGATTTTTAACTAGCACATAGAAGGAGATAACAGATTGATAATATACAATTACAAGATTAACTTCACTCATCACCAATATGAAGATAGCTAACACGTGATCCCACATCTAAACACGAGCTATTAAAACTCACCTATTTATGGTAATATTGACAGCTCTTCTATCAGCTTCAAACGCTAGGAGGTCAGACATGATCTCAGCAGTAGCACCACCTAGTTTCTGTTTACAACAGCACACATAAACCAAGTTAACAAGTTTGATGGTAATTTCTAATTTTGTACAAACAATTGGACTAAGCGTACCTGACAGAATTTGTAGAAGTCCTCAAGATAGGCTTTGTAGAGAGTGTTTCTCATAATTTCAATATTCATGTCATCCAAATCCTAGAAAGACCACCAAGTATAACAGTATTAAATAAACAGACATACAAAAGAGACTTTACTAAGACGATTATATTCCAATATAGTATTTTTAAAGTCAAATAAGTTTAAAACACTATGGCATGCCATGATAAAAATAGCCTCCAAGTTAGCAATGAAAAGGCGAGTAGTTAGCCATAACGGGTAGGAACTGGACTCATTACACTATGGTTATGCCATGATAAAAATAGCCTCCAAGTTTTTTTTTCAAGTCTTCAAAACGTTTTTTTTTTATTGTTTAATAATATTAAGTATATCCCCATCCTTAAATCAATAAAAAATATAGCTAATGCTACAGCAAACCAAGTGAAATATTCATGTAGCAAGTAGCAGAGAAAAGGCGAGTAGTTGGCCAGTACCTCTGAAGTGATGCACTCCGAGAAATACGGAGCCAATGGTGTATCAATAAGTACTAGCCTGTAAAGCTCACGCATGTTTTGGGCAACTGCAAGGGTTGCAATACTGAAAAGAGAAAAAATAAGTAAGACCTTAAAACTCTCCTGAACAACACTGGAAATAATAGGTAGAATATGCCAAAAGATAAATGATAAACTACCTATCAAACATGCCCAGGGGATGGCATTTCTCAAGTAGCTCTTGAACATCCCTTTCATGCAAGGTTCCAGTTACAATTAGGACAACATTATCGATCATGTATCCGTAGCTGCAAAGAAGAACAGTTAAAAAAACCAAAAACCCAGGTATGAACCACCTTCTTAACTAGTTAACTATCTTTAAAATGTGACAATCGAGTAAAATGCGAGATATAAATCATAGATATAAACTTCAAAACCTACGTAATATATTCCAAAAAGGTCGATAGCGGCTCTGTGGCTTGGCACAGCATATGCTTGTACTCATCAACCAGTTTCAGAGTACATTTCTCCACAATAGTCGTCGTATGCAAGGGAGAAGGTTCTGCAATAAGTCAACATTTCCGTTCACGGTCGAAACAAAATAACAAAAGAACATATGCAGAGGACATTTTTAACATGGATTTTGCTAGAAGCCCCTACAGGGTTTAGTAATAGGAAAGCACCACACAACAATTAAGATATTTGATTAAATATCATAAATTTCCAGTTCAAGCAGATCTCAAGCTTTCAAGCTAAACAATCACTTGATCTTGGAAGTAAACAAGAATTTCGGAGGGTTTTGGATTGGATTGCTCACCATTCTGAAGGTAAGGGCCGTACTCAGTAGCAGAGAGGTGCATCTTGATGTCGTCAAGGGTTTCGCACTGGCAAAGATTGTTGTAGTCGGCAGCGGTGAGAAGTCCAGATCTGTGCCCTCGAACGATCGCCTCCAGGTATCCGCCATGGATGTTGAACGTCATCGCTTCGAATCCGTACATCGTGATGAGTTTATTAGATCTCAGATCCGATCGAAGAAAAGACTGCAGATCGAAAAAGAAACTGGCTGAGATCTGGAAACCCTAGAAGAGGGGCGAGGGAGACGGTAAAGATGAGAGGATGAGGATGAACGGCTCGAGATGAGATTCGCTCGACGGAGATTGGAGACACCTGTGCGTTTATTTATTTATTATTATAGTTTTTGTGCACGTGCGATGCACGTAATTAAATATTATTTTTAAATTTTTTGGTTTATTTTTTCCTTAGTACTATAAAATAAGTCTGATTTAATATTTAAAAAAATTATGAAATAGATTTATGTGTAAAACTAGGATCAATATACATTTATATACTTGCATACACAACATTTATTTTTTAAATTATATCAAACTTCATGTAACATATTTGTTTATTGGATCAAATCATCGATCTCCAATTTGTTTATCTTAGTCATTAAATGTGGTGTTAATTAAAAAAATGTAATAATAGATTGTTGATATGTTAATAAAAATATAACCAAATACTTAATATTAAGATGGTTTGTATAAGCTTAGCACAGAGCACATACTTTTCATAAGACTACATGACATCTTAATTATTGATAGACTTAAAATAAAAAAATACTAAAGATTAATGATGACTCTAGTATAAATTTATATGACAAAATCATTCACATAAGCATATTTAAAAAATTTGCATGGAAATCACTTCTAAAGATTCTTAATTTTACTCAAAATATTAAATTTTACTATAAAATATTTTTAAAAATATTATCATTTATTCCTTCTTTTTTTCAAAATTACAGTAGTGTCTTCATTGTCTACGTTGATTGTGATATCAGGTTGGTATATAATAGAGAGCAAAAGACAAAGGAAGCGTCCAGAAATATATTGAGATATATTTAGATCAATAAAATTATATTATTACTCATAACTGATATGCACCAGAGACAAAATGTGTTGACAATCTTAAACTATAAAACAGTCTGTATGGGCCCTCTAACATAACTTTTTTAATGCAAGAAACCCTCAAATTTAATTTTGATAATCTCTTGGAGCCATGAATAAACAACTAACAAGTTTGCAATGGAAGCTAGGAGAACATAGTACATCTTAAGAATTATTAATCTTTGTTTAATCATATCATACTCCCTTTAAAAGCACGAGTTCGGGAAAATCTTTCTATGGTCGGTATTACCCTTAGCTTTTTTGAATATTACATTGTTATCCTAATCTATACTAATTTTAATCATGTCTTATCTAATTCCACGTGAACTATCTATAGGTCAACAATTTAAAAAAAAAATTTGAATATTTTCACTTAAATCTTAATCTATCCAAATACTAATTATATACTATATTAACTCCATATGAACTACCTATAACTCAAAAATATAGAAAAAATAAGATTAAGAAATTATACGTAGATAACATATTATAATACATGAAGTATTATAAAAGAACCCAAAAGTTTTAAAATTTGCTTATAATAGCCGTAAATGTTTAAAATTACACAAAAAACCTTGAATTTTTTTAACTAAAAACAAACATGATATCTAAAATTTTAAAACTTGTAATTAACACCCTCAATATTTTTAAAATTTTAGAAACAACCTCAAAAGTTTAAAGGCTAAATTACATTTATATACCTTATGTGTTTCGCTCTTGAAGAAGTTACATACCCTAAGTTACAAAATATAGCAAAAAGAATACACTGAGTTGGCAAAAATTTGCAAGTTGGTACCTTATGTTAACCAACTGCGAGAATATTCTCTGGAATATTCCCACGTGCTGGACCTATGACCAACTTGAATACTTCTTACCCTTATTTATTGTATTGTTTACTGTATTACCTACCCCCCCCCCCTCCCGCAAATTAGATTATTTTCATCATCATCATCTTCTTTTTATGGCCTCTAACTTCTTCTTCCTCTTTAATATGGATAATAGAAGAAAAGTAGAGCTTTCACTATGTTGGGGGGAGGTTAATTCTTAAGGAGGTGCATTATTATCCTTTCATGTATTTTTAAACACAGTTAGCTAAATTTAAACAGTTATCAACTCAGGGTTTTTTTTGCTATATTTTGTAATTTAGGGTATATAACTACTACAAGAGCAAAACAATAGGGTATATAAGTGTCATTTAGCCATGTTTAAATTATAAAAAAAATTCTAAAAAACGAGAAATATTCTAACATTTAAAAACTTATCATCAATATATGAAACATAAAAATTATAAGCGCCCAACTTAAAATTTAAAATTTTTATAAAATACTATCAAAGTTAAAAAATTTGCAAAACACATCCTCAAAAGTTTAAATCACAAAAGGCTAAAATTTGGCAAAGAAAAGAGGAAATGTTTGATGTTATTACATTAAGATATAATATGTTAGCATTAATTGGTTATAATATATAAAAAATTATCTCTAATGTTGATAATATTTATTTATAAAGTAAAAAAATACAAAGAGTTATGTATGGAGAAACTATCAGAAAGTTCAGATATATCCTTTAAAAGAACTAAGTTGTTTTCATTTCAAATGGAGAAGTGAAGGAAATAAACTCAAATTCAGAAACATTCATGAATCACTTGAATTAACATTGATAAAAAGCATATCGAGCAAAGAAGCACTAACCGAGTTCTTCTTGAAGAACATATTGAACAATTATGTCCTAATTTAAAAAATATTATTCATGAAAAGTACAAAAAAGTTAGAAAGTACTTATAAATTTTCATATTTTATTCTAAAAATACTGAAGGAATCATAAACTTAATATAAAATTTTATATAAATAATCTTGTAATAGAAACTAAAGTGGAGTCATTGATCAACTACATTACGAGATATAATAAACTAGATAAGATGAAAAAAATCACTATAATGGACAAAAAATATGCACATGATATTTAGTTACCATAGTGTAAGTAAAAAAATTAAAATTGATATTTTTTTTTCTCTATATAGTGGCACGACTTTGCAAGTATCCTTATTTGGGATATGACTACCAACGAAAGATAAAATTTTAAGAACACGATCAAAGATAAGCATGTAATAATACTGTCAGATTTTAATATCTTTAAATATAAAGGTAACATATTTTACAACTAAAATTTTTATTAAAGGCCACTAAATATAAAATTTATCTTATATCTGTCTTAAATTTGTATGAAAGATATGCATATCATCATAAATTGTGTTAATAATAAATTAACTTATTAAAGAAATAAGAGACAGATAAGCAAACCAAGTAGACATCTATATAACACGATAAAGAAAAATATTATACTTTAAAGCTAATATGCAGGGCTCATTCAGAACAAGCTGCTAAAACAAAAGCATCTCTATCAAGGCTCTTTATAAATATAACACAAATTTAAATTATTTAATATTTTTAAAAACAACTTAATTTTTTGAGTAAAACCAAGAATCTTTAGAAGTGATTTTCATGAACTCTTTTAATTTTTATATGGTTATGTGTATGCTTTTATCATATAAAAATGTAATAGAGTTAGCATTAATTTTTATTTTATGATTTTTTTCTAAAGTCTAACAGTGATTAGCAACAAAATTTATATTCTCTTTAGTTTCATTCTAGCCCACTTTTAATTAATCATCTTGTCTTATTGTCTTTAATTATTCATCATTCTTTTATAACATTATCTTTTCAAGTGTTTTTCACTTTTACAACATTATACCTTCTTAAGTCAAGCTTGGTTTCATGTCGATCTAAATAACGCGAAAATTCAAATTAGCTTTAGATTATAGTTATTTCTTGTCAATTCTATTATTACATAAAAATTTTAAATTTGGTGTAGCTCATTCAAACAAACATTAAAAAAACAATCACAATAGTAAAGTTTGAAAACATAAGTGAGAAAAATTAATCAAAGTGGAACTGAGAAACAAATTTTAGTTAAGAAATAAGTCAAATATACTTAATCATAATATTTAATCACGTGCATTGCACGTACATAAATCCTATAAACCGACGATTCAAATATTACCCTTAGATTTTTTGTGGTTTAGGATAGATTATAATTTAAATTAAATATTTAAAATAGTACATAGTAATTTTGACTATTGAAAGCTTTTCCCGAACTCGTGCTTTTAAAGGGGGTATGATTTTTATTTTCCTTATTTTTTATAATTTTGAGTTATAATATACTCCCTTAAAAAGTACAAGTTTGGAAAAATCTTTTTGTAACTAATATTATCCTTAGATTTTTTTTAAATATTATATTATTATCTCAATCTATTGTAATTATCTTATCTTCTTTAAATTGGTAATAAAATGATTTATTCTATTTCTTAATGAGACTTAACATGTTATTGGATAAAATAGATATGTTTCATATAATTCAAATCATTTACTTATTTCAGTTCGTAGAGAAATCTAAAAGACATATGCTAGCCAGCACCTTAAAGTTTTTGGACTTTGTAAAAAATATTCTCTAAATTTTTTAAATTATAAAAATACCCCAACAAATTCAAAATTTTATTAATGCATCTTAAAAATTATAAATTTTACTTGTCTCAATTCAGTGAGAAAGCTGAAAAATATATGCTAACCAGAAAATAAAAGTTTTTTACTTTGGAGAAAATATTTTGTAAATTTTAAAAATTACAAAAATACACCTAAAATTTTAAATTTTATAAAAAACACCTTGAAAATGTCAAACTTATAAACATATTAAAAACCTACAAATAACACAAACAACCCCAAAAAATTATAGAATTTATAATACACACTCTGAACTTTTTACAAATTACAAAATAAAACCCTCAAAATTATAAAATTTATAAAATCCTGATAATTTCTGACCTAACAATACATTAAAAATATAGGAATTATAAATATTTTCTACATAATTTATAATTTATAAAAACAACCTTAAAGTTTTAAAAAATAAAAACAAATGTTTAAAATTCAAAATTTATAAAAAACACACTGAAAAATTTCAAATTCATTAGTAAATTAAAAGCATAGGAAGTATTAATAGTCTACAAAGAATTTACAATCTGTAGAAAATATCTATAAGTTAAAAAAATTACAAAAGCCCTTAAAATTCATAATTTTCAAAAAAAAACTCCATAGAATTTCTAACAAGTTTAGGACAAAAAGTACGAGTTCGGAAAAATCTTTTTATAACTAATATTACCCTTAGATTTTTTTAAATATTATATTATTATCCTAATCTATTGTAATTATCTTATCTTCTTTAAATTGGTAATAAAATGATTTATTTTATGGGAAAAATATGTACATGCCCCAAAAGCAAAAACTTCATATGACGAGGCCCCTCATAGTTTTTCTCATATGAATCAGCCCCTTGATGTGTGATACTTTATACTGCAGCTCTTTTTTATCAATTATTACATGCTAGCTAAGCTAAAATTCCTAAATTATCATTATCCTCTCTCCTTAATCACTCAGACCCAGCACTCATATCCTCTCTCTCTCTCTCTCTTATCTCTCTCTCTCTCTCTCTCTCTCTCTCTCTCTCTCTCTCTCTCATCTCTCTCTCTCTCTCCCCCCCTTTCTCTAAAACTAAGAGCTTTCTCAAGCTCGTCACCCTGTCCCTCGCCCTCCTCACCGTTGCTACCTCCGCTCAGGCCCCCAAGGCTCCTCTCGAGTTTGTCGCCGCCTCCCCTCCCCTCCCCTCCTCCACCCGTCCTCGTCGCCGTAGATCACCGCCGCTACCCCGCCGTAGATCGTCGCCGCAGAGCTTGAGGAAAACGCTTGAAAAGCTTGGGCAATTAAAAACTATTGAGGAGTGCAGGGAGATGATCCCTAGGTATGATGTTAATGGAGATGGTGTTTTATGCTTTGATAAATTTAAGAAGATGATGCTACGAGAGTAGGTTGGTTTTTGAGATTGATCTTTACCGGAAATGATGATGTTGTTGTGTCCCGTTAAGATTTGGACATTACTTTTTCTTTTTTTATTTGAGATGACTTTGATCAATTGAGGGTTCATGTTGACAATATATCTACGTTTTTAATTTCTCACATGACTGTGGATTTATCCTTATGAGCTTCTGTATTTGTAAATTATGACCGATTCTATTGTGGATATTTTTTTAGTCACCAGGCCGAGACGCACAGAGCATTAATCCATTAGCTAGAAGAAGAAAAGAAAAAAAATGTTTGACCAGCTACAAATAAATGAACGATTTAATTTTAAAAAATAGTCAAAAGTTGTCCCCATTTTTCCATTTTCACGAGACATTCACGCCTTTTTGGAGGAAGCTGAATCTGCCATAAACCTAATGTGTGCAATCTTTTTGTATTTTAATTTTGAACAAATTTTTTAAATAGACCACTTTTAAAACTTAATTAGCAAAATAGGCTGAAAAATATTTAATTACCAAAAATCGTTGTAAGCTGGGATGGTAGTTATAAATCGTTGTTATAAATGAGGATACAGTCATGTTTTTATAAATCGTTGTTAATTATATTTGATAATAGTTATACATAATGATATGTCATTTCTAGATGCTATCGTGATAGTTCTAGTAGCCCTCGAGTTAGTTCTAGCTACTACAATTGTTAATTCTGGCTACTAAGTTCTAACCGCTACTTGTTATTTTTGCTTCTACCTTAGTTCTAGCTTCTATTTTCCTAGTTCTAGCTTGTATACAGCCAGTTCTAGCTCACACCTTGTTAGTTCTAAACCCAGCCCGCGTTTTTTACCTTCACACTTGTTAATTCATGCTTCTACGTTAGTTCTAGCTTCTATTATCCTAGTTCTAGCTTGTATACAGCCAGTTCTAGTCCACACATTGCTAGTTCTAAACCCAACCCGTATTTTTTATATGCACACTTGTTAATTCTAGCTTCTACCTTAGTTCTAGCTTCTATTACTCTAGTTCTAGCTTGTATACAGCCAGTTCTAGCCACACCTTGCTAGTTCTAAACTCAGCCTTCGTATTTTACCTTCACACTTGTTAATTATTGCTTCTACGTTAGTTCTAGCTTCTATTAGTCTAGTTCTAACTTGTATACAGCCAGTTCTAGCCCACACATTGCTAGTTCTAAACCCA
>BQKN01000632.1:30781-53664 GCA_022839385.1 Asparagus kiusianus
TAGAAGCTAGAATTAACAAGTGTGCATGTAAAAAACATGGGCTGGGTTTAGAACTAGCAAGGTATGGGTTAGAACTGACAGTATACAAGCTAGAACTAGGGTAATAGAAGCTAGAACTAACGTAAAAGCAATAATTAATAAGTGTGAAGGTAAAATATGAAGGCTGAGTTTAGAACTAGCAAGGTGTGAGCTAGAACTGGCTGTATACAAGCTAGAACTAGGGTAATAGAAGCTAGAACTAAGGTAAAAGCTAGAATTAATAAGTGTGCATGTAAAAAACACGGGCTATGTTTAGAACTAGCAATGTGTGGGCTAGAACTAGCTGTATACAAGCTAGAACTAGGATAATAGAAGCTAGAACTAAGGTAGAAGCTAGAATTAACAAGTGTGCATGTAAAAAACGCGGGCTGGGTTTAGAACTAGCAAGGTGTGGGCTAGAATTGACTGTTTTTGGTGAGATATAGGTCTTGCTTATGTTAGTGTCCATTTCCTATAATCATTACAGATACTGTTAACTTCATCAATTGAGGTTCATGATAATATGGAAATAATTGTTGAAAGACATCGTTGATGTCTCAAACTTGTACTTTTCCAATTGTGCACAGAAGAACTATACAAATAATTTTGTTTGAACTGCAGGTCATGTGGGAGCAATTAGGTTAGGAATTAGCAGGGCCTTGCAGAACTGGGAGCCAGGGCTTCGACCATACCTCAAATCAGGTAATATATCATATAAAAGTAAAATGCAGAATTGAGTTTCATTTTCCATTCATTTCATGTTCCTAGAAAATAAAATTCTTTAGGCTTGGAAGCAAAATGCTTCTTTTGAGTTAATTAGCAAGTTAAACTGCAACCTACATCTCCCTAATTTTAAATGAACACTTGAGCATAAGGATGCATTGTAAATTTCATATGTTTTCAGTAATCGTTCATATTTTGCTAACTTTGCTGCGATCCTATCCAGCTGGCTATTTGACAAGGGATGCCCGTGTGGCGGCGGCGACGATCTACGATGACGAGGACGGATGGAGGAGGGGAGGGAGGCGGAGGCGAACTCGAGTGGAGCCTTGGGGGCCTGAGCGGAGGCGACAACGGCGAGGAGGGCGAGGGCTAGGGTGATGAGCTTGAGAAAGCTCTTAGTTTTAGAGAGAGGAGAGAGATAGAGAGAGAGAGAGGAGATGAGAGAGAGAGAGGATATGAGTGTTGGGTCTGAGGGATTGAGGAGAGAGGATAAGGATAATTTGGGGATTTTAGCTTAGCTGGCATGTAATAATTAATAAAAAAAAAACTGCAGTACAAAGTGTCACACATCAAGGGGCTGATTCACACGGGAAAAACTATGAGGGGCATCGTCACATGAAGTTTCTGCTTTTGGGGCCTGTACACATTTTCCCCTTATTCTATTCATAATGAGACTTAACATATTATTGGATAAAATAGATACGTTTCATATAATTCAAATTATTTACTTATTTCAGTTCGTAGAGAAATCTAAAAGACATATGCTAGCCAGCACCTAAAAGTTTTTAGACTTTGTAAAAAATATTCTCCAAATTTTTTAAATTACAAAAACACCCCTACAAATTCAAAATTTTATTAAAGCATATTAAAAATTATAAATTTTACTTATCTCAATTCAATGAGAAATCTGAAAAATATATGCTAACCAGAAAATAAAAGTTTTTTTACTTTGGAGAAAATATCTTATAAATTTTAAAAATTACAAAAATATCACTATACCCACTGTAACATCTCGCCCAGTCCTATACCCACTGTTTGTATGATTTCATTGAGTTTTATTTCGGATTTTTAAGTTTAAAACGTATTTTGTGCATAAAGATAGATTCTTTATAATATGGGTTGTAAGATTTAAATGTTTCAGTTGATAAAAACTCACCAACGTTTTATAATTTAGATCCAAATCTGGAATTAGATTTATACATGGGTTTCTTTGTGATTTATTGATTTTAAATCCGTTTTTAAATATGTATAAATATATTTAGTGTTTTAGTGTAAGTAATTACTATTTTTGCTAAAAGTTACCTTCATTGCTGAATTCATTATAATATTAATCGTTTACAAAGAATTCAAATTTTCAACAAAAGAAAATAAAAGGTTACAACTTTCTCGAAAATAACACAAGATCCGTTCGTCGTTTCTTGCTTGCGTGGGTCTTTAGCCGGTGACGGGGATGTCGATATCCGTGGACTACCTGACAATCAGATCAGATCCAGAACTCCGTCGATTCGCGAAGGAATCTAGAAGCAGAAGCGCTTATCTCGACAACGGCGAGATAGTTGTTCTTCTTAAGATTATCGCAACGAGATAATCCTAAGGAACGGACACGGGTGATGCAGATCTGAAGAATCTCTCTCTCTTGCGTTAAAGAACTCGATCAATCTTTAGTTCGGCAGGGCTTCGCCAATTCTCTAAAATTCCAGATCCAAAAAAATGAGGGTCATGGGGCTGTATTTATAGGCTCCAAGGAAGTTCAGGCGGTTAAAACCGCATAACGGCCCATTTTTAGGGCTAGAGACACCCCAGGGTGTCTCAGCGAGGCCAAGACACCCTTGGGTGTCTGGGCCTTGGCCGAGACACCTTGGGGTGTCTCACTTGTGCCGAGACACCTCGGGGTGTCTCAACTCAGCCTGAGACGCTTTTTTCCGCACACTCGTCCGTTTCCGCCGTAATTTCTTCGTCCGAACTCGGATTTGAGTGATTCAAAGTTCGTTGGAAAGCCGATGAGGAGTTCTATAAGCTCTAATGATTAGATAATTATGGATTAAGCTAGGATAGGAGCATCATTTCACCTTTTGTAAGCGACGCGGGGCTCCCGATTAGTTCATGTCTTCGTTATTCTGAAATTTCGTTACTTCACGTAGTTTGCCGATTCGCTTCAAGCATTCATCAATGTTAATCAAACTTCTGTGACTTGGATAGTGACGTTCATCATCTTCTCTTAGCTTTGAGCTGCTCGTGGAGACCTATAGGCAGTTTTCAACGCCTACAGATACCCCCTCCAAAGCGTTCCAGACTCGTTTCTTTTATAGAAGAGGCTGGAATACTTTGGATATGATTGGTCCAGCCTTCGATTGGTGTAAAGGACCTGTAGTTAGCTTCAACTCTTGGCTCCTTCGATTTTTAGTCTATTCGATGCTTTGACGAATAGCTGAAGTCCTTCCGACACTGCGTTTATCGCCTGGCCGTCGTCGGAGTCTCGAGTCTAAAACTGATGACTTAAGTTTGGCTCGTATCATTGAGTTGATTTAGAACTGACTATCTCCGTCACATCGACTCTTTCATTGCAACACAGTGATTGGCGTTGACCTAGGGTTACGCGTTGACCGGCGTTAACCTTAGGGTTTAAATCGTCGTGCGTTAACTTTTGGTTGCAACGTGTTGACTGGCGTTGACCTAGGGTTACGCGTTGACCGGCGTTGACCTTAGGGTTTAGATCATCTTACGTTGACTTTTGGTTACAACGCGTTGACTGGCGTTGACCTAGGGTTACGCGTTGACTGGCGTTGACCTTAGGGTTTAAATCGTCGTACGTTGCCTTTTTCACCGAAACGTGTTGACTGACGTTGACCTAGGGTTACGCGTTGACCGGCGTTGACCTTATGGTTTAGATCGCCATACGTTGACTTTTTCATCGCAACGCATTGACTGGCGTTGGCCTAGGGTTACGCGTTGACCAGCATTGACCTTAGGGTTTAGATCGCCATGCGTTGACTTTTGGTTGCAACGCGTTGACTAGCGTTGACCTAGGGTTACATGTTGACCTTAGGGTTTAAATTGTCGTACGTTGACTTTTGGTTGCAACGCGTTTACTGGCGTTGACCTAGGGTTACGCGTTGACCAGCGTTGAGCTCAGGGTTTAAATCGTCATACGTTAACTTTTTCATCGTAACGCGTTGACTGGCATCGACCTAGGGTTACGCGTTGACCGGCTAGGGTTTAGATCGCCATACGTTGACTTTTACCAAAATATCTAATAACCGACGAAAATGGGCGAAATTCGAGCTTGAAAAGCGCATCCGGGGACTCGAACTGGGCTTAGACACCCGTGGGTGTCTCGGCCCGAAAGCCGAGACACTATAGTGTCTCTTATCCCCATTTTTTGTCTCTTGTGGTGTGTGCTTTCCCCCCTCTTTCAAATTTTCAAAAGGGAATCCTTTTCCCCCTTAAACTCTCTCTTCTTCCTCCTCTTATCCAAACACCATGGTTTCTTTTTGTTCATGAACTCTAAACCCATTAGAACTCTTCTCTTTAAAACCCCTCCACCTTCTCCCCATAAATTCGGATTTTATGCTCCTCTCTTGGCCGAAAATATTGTCCTCTCAAGGCTAGGGTTTGTTCTTCATCTTCAAGCTCAAGGGAAACTTTTGGAGTAGGGTTTTCAAGCTCTTAGTTTGGGTAAGCTCCTCTTCAACTCTCTCCTCCTTTTTTTAGGAAATATTACAAATTTATGCTTATGATGGAGGTATGACATGAATTCCTATGCCAAGATCATAGCTTTTTGTTCTCATGAGTTGAGTTTTATGAAAAAGATAGGGTCTTGATGATGGATTGTGTGCATGGACCAAGATTTGGGGGGTTTTATGCAAAAACAACACTATGGCCGAAATTTAAGGGGCTTTTGTGCAAAAGTGGACTGGAATTTGAGGACTTTTGTGCAAAAGTGGACTAAAATTTAGGACTGAAATTTCACACCTATTTGGCCGAACTTTGAGGGGTGTTTTCATGCAAAAGAATCAACATTGTTGAGGGGTTTAATTGCAAAAAGCAACCATATATTGTAGAGGGGTTTATTTGCAAAAAAGGCTAAAGTTTTATGGCTAAAATTTCTAAATTTTAGACCATAAATCCATGACCAAGATTTTGAGAAGGGTATGTGGAAACTAGACCGAAATTTATGGATGGGTCTATTTGCAAGATTGGCCAAATTTTACAGAAGGGTTTATTTGTAAAGTTAGCCAAAAAGGTGATATATCGAGGATGTTAGGTGAACAAACACGATGATCATGATCCAATTCGAGTGTCTTTGACTAGAATTTAGCCTACACCACGAGGGGTATTTTGGGTATTTCACCGAAAATTTCATCATGAGGGTTTATACTGCAACTTGAGCTCATTGTTTTGCATGCACAAAACTCATAGGTTTAATTAGACTTCAACTATAAAATCCTATTTATTTTATAGGATTTTAGTTAAAGTTCTTAATTTCCCTTTTAACTCTCGGGAGTTCAGATTTATGATTGTACCTTACTCGTCAATTTTCATTGCAGGTTCTCTATGTCTCCTTGCCGACAGCGATTTCATAGGAGTCGCTCCTTTTCACAGCACAGCGAGAGGGAGGCTCCCGCGGCATCCTCCTCCGCGGCTTTCTCTTTCGGGGGTGAGCATGTGTGCTTTCTGTATCCCCGATTGATCCCTTCGCGGGTTATTCGGGAAGAACCGACATTCTCCTTCACGGGGATCGACGTTTCGGGAAATTCACGGTTCTGTTATATCCTTGTTTGGCCCCTTCGCGGGTCATTCGGGAAGAGCCGACATCCTCCTTCATGGGGATCGAGGTTTCAGGAAATTCGCGGTTCTGTCATATCCTCGTTTGGCCCCTTCACGGGTCATTCGGGAAGAGCCGACATCCTCCTTCGCGGGGATCGAGGTTTCAGACTTGTTTTGCTTTGCCAATTCAAGTCTTCCGGTATATTGGGGCGATTTCGTGTTGTCTTACACTGTGTAGGTCAGTGTATGTTACCACGTTGTTTATGTGATGATACATACCGCTCTTCCAGTGTAGGACACTTAAAATCGTCTCGCCAATTGCCCAATGGAAGATCCTATCTCGCTCTCTTGTGAAATGGATTTAATCCTTGTATAATTCATGGATAATTTTCTGACTCTACCCTTGTTTTGTTGCAGTTGAATTCCCTGCGGACAGTCTTCCCCCTCATGCTACTACTGGTTGCAGTGGGGAGGTTTTCTCTTCTATTGCTGACAGGCAGGCTATTGGTCCGCTTCCTCAGTTTGATAGAAGTCGTTTCGATGAATCCTGCCATTTGATACGAGATGGGGGACGCCGTTCATTACGCCAGTGATCACTGATGCTCCTTTTACCGCAGATTCCATTTCCACTCAGCCTTTAGAGAGGCCTGGTTATCTGTTTGGAGATTCCGTTGAGGATCCGGCTAGGTTGACTTTTGCTGATGAGCACTGGTTGAATAATATGAAGGAGTTCTTCTTTATATTCCTTCCATTCCCCGTCAACATTCCTTTACTCATTTGGAGGGACAGGCTGTACAGCGACGGATGTCCTGGAATCTCACAGATGATGGCGATCGAGTTCATTGAGGATATATCTCCCACCATAAGACTCCAGGCTCCGATGGGCATAATTATATTCGCGGTCTTCGACAAGGGATTCTGGGTCTTGATATCGCCCCCCCAGAAGAGGTATCAGCAGCTGCTCCTACTGTGAGGAATCGTTTGGCTAAGCTTGGGAGGAAGTTACCTCCACCAGTTTTTAGATGTTTTGGTTGGGTTTACTCACAACCCAAGGGATAGTGGACACGTATGACTAGTTACGTCTTGGGACGTTGAGAGGGTGATCTGAGAAGCAGTAGGTTGTATGCGCCTATACGAGCCACCATGTATGGATTCCCGGTTAGCTGTCGCCACTTTCTAGCATTATTAGAAACATATGTCCCTGATAGTAACACTTTTCTGACTTGCGGTGGAGAGTTAGGGTTAGCTTTGCATGAGATGCACAAAGTTTCTAGCCTTCCGATGGGGGATTGTCCGTACTAGGAGTACTTTCCCTCGAACATGCAATTGGAGTGGATGAAGAAGGATTCGCCCGATATGTGCGACACGCTTTGGGATCTTACGTGTCACTATTATACATCTTTAATCAAAGTGACCACTCAGGCGAAGAGGAAGAGACAGATCAGTTTGAAGCAGTTCGCCGTCTATCTATTCCAGTATTTGGAGGGTGATTTAAGCGAGACTGTTCGTGAGTTAGATGTTTTGACGCCTTCTGTCGTTAAAGAGTTAATGGAGAAGGCCGAGGCTTGCTCTCTCACTATTGCCAGTGCTGAGGGAGCTTTCTCTGCAGGGACCAAGTTTCGGACATTCCTTTGTCATGCACAGAAGTCCATTCATCCCAAGACTCTGCTAGCAGGCTATCTTGCTATCTGGTTGAAGAAGTGCGTCATTCCATATCAGTTTTCTGACGCCTTACCTCTTGAGGTGCTCTTCCCTGCCGTTCAGCTAGCTTACGGGAGAGAGCTTTCTCTGCTTCCGGCGATGGTTGCTGGCATCCATTGTGGGCTTAGGTATTTGGTTGATGGTTTTACGCAGGTGGGTTCTGAACCGTCGATCGAACTTATTTCTGTAAAGGTCGAGCTTCCGTACACATACCTGATGGCGTGGCTCATTCTTCATTGTCCTGATTTGATGTCGGCGCCCAGTACTATTGATGTCTCCGTTCCTTTTGTGCAGCTGTTGGAAAGGAGTAAATTGTTTGGGAAGACGTTCACTGATGTACAGCGAGAGCTTCAAGTTCGTAAGAGCTGGGAGTTCTTCAAGTGTTTTTCTCACTTCTCGGGCCGTTACGATGATGTGTTGATTGATGAGGAGAAACCCAGGACTGGTCGGACTTCTCTTGACGCTGGTTGTTTCCGTTGGTTGGTGAACATCCGCGTTGGCTATCTTGTTCTTCGGGTGAAGAATCATTGTCATATAGAGCCTTACCTTCCGTGTCGCTTTGCTCACCAGTTCGGTTACGACCAGCTGTATGTTGTGAATCCAAGCCGTGGTTTGAGGACTGAGGGAGGGCTTATTGATGGCGTTCGAGTATGGCTTTGGACTATGGTGGGCTGTACTAGAGCCTACTTCGCTCTTCCTTCATCTAAGCGCAAGTCGTTGCTTACCTTCCTCAGCTACAAGTGGTTCCTTTCTGCCAATGAGTTTATCGGCGTGAGGAGTCTTTCAGAGTTGGAGGCTGAGCACTTGGTTCAAATCACTATCAAGGCTGCTCGTAAGCCTGAGCTTTCAAAGAAGCAGGGGAAAAAGCCTGCTAAACCCTCCCTTTTGAGCGGAAATAGGATGGAGGATGATGAAGAATTTCTTCCTACTGACGATGAGGATGAGACTTCTGAGGAGGAATATGTAGACATAGGTACCGATGGGGAAGAACCTTCTACAGGTTTGTCCGACTCTTTCTTTTCAGGGTTAATGGATCTAGCCCTCTTTCGTTGGCATCAATGTTATATCCTTTCTAAATCTCAATTGGCTTTTCAAAAACCAGAGCGAAAGGTCTTACTCACTTATCCTAACAAGATGACTCTTATCACCCCAGGTAGAATGGTTGATGAGCATGAGTCGCTTGCTTCTCGCTATGCGAGATCCCGTCCTAGCGATAAAGCTCCCACACAGGTTGAGATGCGCACTAAATTCATGCATGAACGACATGTTGGTTCTGTAAGGGTTCGTATTTCGAAACGGAAGAAAACTACTCATAAGCCACATACCGGTAAGCGCACCTACGGAGCAGAATTAGGAGGCACCACTGGCAGAGAGGAGGGTAATACCCTATTGTCTTTATTGTTTTAATATGATTCTCTTTTTGGATTTGTCAAACCTAATCATGTTCTGTGTTTCAGGAAACCATGATGAAGGTGGACTTCCACGAGATTCTGTATTCTCCGATTCTTGCCATTTGGATAGCTTCATGCAACAGATGTGTGATGTCATTCATGACGAGCCCATGGATGTTGACACGAACATGGATGCTGAGCAGGTTAATAGTGTTGAACCAACAATTCTATGCCCAGGTATATCTAAATCCGATGATATCCTACTCGAGTAGCAATTGAAAAAGTTAGGGAATTCAGGATTTACTTCTCCTTTAATTATTTCCGCATTTTGTTTTCTTTCAGATAACTTGAAGAATCCAAGCACGGATATCGGGGCAAAAGAATCTTCTACCACTACTGCAGGTACATTTAAGCTCTTCCTTCTTTCCCCGTCTTTTTTTGTATATATCCAACACCTAAATTCTCACGCAGGAGCCGTGTTAGAGAGACCAGTTGAGGATGAGGCTTTCCGCGATATAGGTTTTGAGGAACATGTATATGTCTCAACACCGAGTTTCTCAGGATCTGATATTAGACTATTAGTTGACATGTTGGCGGAGCAGGCTACCAGAGGGGCTGCAGGACCATCCTTTGAGGGTGATTCGTCTGCAGGTACATATCCAACTCTCTTCATTTTGTCAAATTTTTTATTTGACTAACAAAGAACTGTAATCACAAGACCAATCACTGGGACTGATTCAGTCATGATTCCTGGCATCTGTAGTTTACCTGAGGGTGATGGACTTGCAGGTATGCATATAATTTTATCACCACGATCCTCCTTATTAGTCTAAATTTCCATTTGACTAATAAAGAAGTGTAACCATAGGACCAGCCGTCATGACTGATATGACTACGGTTTCTAGGACCGCTAGCTTGCATAACGGTGGTGTCTCTCCTTCGCAGCCGAGAGACATTACCGATTTACCTAAAGAGGTTGATGTACCCTCAACGACCACACCTGCTGTCATCTCGGGGCCTATTGAGACTAGACTGACGGAGCCGATCATCAGACCTCAGTCTGCGGGGACCTCTATTGGTATTGGTATGCTTGCAATACACTTTGAATTTTTCGCCATGTTCGAAAATCTCTTACTCTTTCATATGGTTGCTTGCAGGATCTCAACCATCTCCATATGAGCATGTCCTCGCCCTTTTGGCTGATCCCGATCCCAGCAAAGACATTTTCCGAATGGATCTTAGCTCTTTCGTCGTCTTTTTTAACGGCATGATCGAGAAGATTCTTCATCAAGGATATTGCTTTGATCAGTTCAGACGTTCTCTTTCTCACCACCTGACAATGATCAAATAAGAGAGATATCCAGAGTTAGCTGACTCTCTTGCTGCCGACTTTGTTATCCTGGAGTCTGAACTCCGAGAGTTGGAGGAGCTAAAGGCTAATGGAGCTTCTTCTTTCGTATCTTCTCAGTTAGAGCATAGATTGTCACAATGGCATGATTTGAGATCTTCCATTGGCAGCGAGCTTCAGTCACATGAGAATTCTATTGCACAGCTGATGGCTAATCTTGCAAGAAAGGACACTGGCAGAGCCGAGTTACTCAGTTCTTTAGACTCCAACCGTGAGGAAGTAGACAAGTTGAAGAAGGCCTTGAAGTATGCCGATGAGTCTGGTGCTATCATTGCAGAGGAGCTGGCGGGCTAGAGAAATCTCACGGACAGATACTTAAGAGATTAGGATCTATGCAGGAGAGATTGATGAAGCTGAAAAATGAAGTTGCGAAGATCTTGAGCAATTCTGAAGAATCTGTCCGAGTTGATCTGCAGGCTGAGCTTGAGCAGAGTTATGCAGATAGACTTTCTAAGTTAGAATTTCATATTCTTGATCGCCGACTGCGTTCTGGCCAATGAGCTTTTTATTGTATGCTTTGACTTGATTTATTAGTAGAGACCCAGTATTCGATTTAATACACTCATCTTTTATCATAATGTTTCTTTATTGATTGCGAATCTAATAGACACAATATTTATAGAATTTTTGGTAAATCCTCAGCCATCAACGGGTTTGATGTGCCTTTACCGATTACCATTTGAATCGGGCTAGCATGCGGATTATTTTAGTCCGTTCCGCATGTAACGTTGTGCTAAGAGTGTTAATTCACTTAGACTTGATGCTATGATTTTGAATACATAGACTTCACCGTTTCTTATAGGAAAAAGTACCAAGCAACGCGTATTAGGCGATGACTTATTCTTTTTTAGGTTTCGGGATAAAATTCCCCAGACTTAGACTCTGGTGTCTTTTTCAATCGGCGAAAGACTAAACCGGCGATGTGTGTTAGACATAGACTTAGGGTTTTTGGCAAACCCCCAGCCATCAACGGGTTTGATGAGCCTTTACCGACTACCGTTTGAGTCGGGCTAGCATGCGGATTATTTTAATCCGTTCCGCATGTAACGTTGTGCTAAGAGTGTTAATTCACTTAGACTTGATGCTATGATTTTGAATGCATAGACTTCACCGTTTCTTATGGGAAAAGGTACCCAACAACGGGTATTAGGCGATGACTTATTCCTTCTTAGGTTTCGGGATAAAATTCCCCAGACTTAGACTCTGGTGTCTTTTTCAATCGGCGAAAGACTAAACCGGCAACGCGTGTTAAGCGTAGGCTTATCTCTATTTAGGAGTCAAGATAAAATTTCCCGTGCATAAAGTGCACGGATTGGAAGTTAGGAATTGTGTCTTTTCTCAAGGCAAAGACAAACCCAAAGTTGGAGCAGAAGAATTTTATATTCTTGGCCCCAGGTCTTGTTTAGGGTAAAGACGAACCCAAAATGAAAGAGGAAGAATTTTATATTTTATCTTTCAACACCGAAGAGGAAGAATTTTATATTCTATCTACAGTTGGAAAGGAAACTCGAGGTGGGATCCCCACCCCCAGAATCCGGAGAGATGAAACTAAGAGTGGGATCTCCACTCCAAGAATCGAAAAGATTCAAACGACCCTAACTTTTATAGGATTGGTTGTTTGGTCCAAAAAGAGTTCCTCATTTATTGATGGGAAAGTCCAATTTCGACCCTAACTTTTATAGGTTTGGTTGAAAAGGAAAAGATGACAGTCTTTCGTTTATCGAAAGGGATGACTCGGTCTTAGTTCTAACTATCTGCAGGTTTGACTAAGTGAGATTGGAAATAATCCTAACTTTTATAGGTTTGATTGCTCGAATTGAAAGTGGACCTCTCGTTCATAGAAGGAATCGAGAGGAGAACTTGGCTTTGGCCCTAACTTTTATAGGTTTGACCTGAAAGCAAAGAGAGCGGAATACAGGTAGCAACATAAAAACTAGTTTGTACTAGCCACTCGATTGAAGATTTCGATGTTTAAGTGATCAGGACTTAACATGTCGATTTCAACGATTGCCAAAATTGGCGGGTGAAAATTCGTTGGACACACTTGTCAATTGATTTGATCAGTGTGTGGTTTTGCCAGGAAAGATTAATCTGTCAAAAGGATCGAATCTCGTCTCAACAAAACAACTCATGAGAGTTAGTGAATTTGATAATAATAAAGGGAAACATTCTGACATTTAGAGTTTAAATGTGGATGTCTTACTTATCACTTTTATAGTGATTGTGTTATCCCTAAGAATACCACACGTGGTATTCTTCCGAGAACTTCCCGGTACATTGGTTATCCTGAAGGTACTAAGGTTAGTATTTTTTCAGGAATCTACCGTTTATTGGCATCATAAGCCGATCGCCTTCCTTAGTAACTAGGCGATATGCGCCACTCGAGTAGACTGTCTCTACTACGAATGGTCCCTCCCATTTGGGTTCAAATTTGCCTTTTTTCTTGGAGTTAAGGATCATAGGCCGTCTTTCAGTTAAGACCAAATCTCCTTCTTTAAAACTCTGTTGTCGAACCTTCTTGTCGAAAGCTCAAGAAATTCTGGCTTGGTAGAACTCAATATACTGTTGAGCCTCTAAGCGCTTTTCGTCGAGCATCTCGAGTTTTTCGAGACGTTTCTGATGTTGTTCTTCGGTCGTCATCTGGGTTGCGAGAGCGATTCAAAGAGATGAAATTTGTATTTCCAACGGAAGGATGGTTTCACATCCGTATACCAAAGAATATAGGGTTGCGCCAGTAGGTGTACGAACTGTGGTGCGGTAAGCCCACAGGGCTTTACCGAGTTTATCATCCCAATCTCGTTTGTTAGTCTTCACGAGTTTTGATAACAGCTTAATGATAGTCTTGTGAAAGGCTTCAGCTAGTCTGTTTGCTGTAGGGTTATAAGCTATCGACGAGACATCTTGAATTTTGAACTTCTCACAAAATCTGATGAAGGCATTACTGACAAATTGAGAACCGTTGTCATGTATGATTCGTCTTGGGACACTATGCCGATAGATAATATGGTGTTTGATGAATGCAATGACGTTGCTGGTCTTAACTTCTCTGAGCGGGATCGCTTCAGCTCATTTGGAGAAGTAGTTAGTAATTGCTAGGATGAATCGATCACCTTTGACTGACGAGGGATTTATAGGACCAACAATATCCATTCCCCAGGTCTCAAACGACCATGATGTAACCGAAGGATGTAGATGCTTCGGAGGTTGGTGTATATAATTCGCGTGTATCTGATACGCATGGCACTTTCGGGCATACGTGACTACGTCACTCATCATGGAAGGCCAGAAATACCCCATTCTTCTGATGCGGTCATAAAGTTGGGGCCGGGTTGGTGTGCACCACAAACCCCTTCGTGTGTTTCCTTAAGGACTTCTTCAGCTTCTTTGGTCGATAAGCAACGTAATAGCAAACCATTATACCCCCTGCGGTACAGCGTTCGACTCTCCGTATTATAGTAGAACCTCGGTGCTCTTCGTCGGATTGAATCCCTTTCCTTCACATCTTCTGGTAAAATTCCATGCAAGACGTAATCGATGATGGGGAAACGCCAATCTCGGGGTTCAAACTCGACCTGAGTTGAGTATACTTCTTTAACATCCTCTTCCTCGCCATTTTGATCGTAGATTGGCACCAGGAGTTGGTGAGTCCTTACTGTAACAAACTGTTCTGTTTCAGGAGGCTGCGCCAGGGATACGGCTAATGCTGCTAACGCATCTGCATAAGCGTTCTGTAACCGCGGAATATGTTCGATGAAGAATCCTTCGAATGATTCTGCCATCTCTACAGCCATCCTATGATATGGTATTAAATCCTGACTTCGGACCTCATACTCCCCTTGAACTTGTTTAACTATTAGTTGATAATCACCGAAAGCTTCGAGATACTCAACCCCCAGTTCTTTAGCGAAATTGAGTCATATGAGTAGCGCGTTATATTCGGCTACATTATTTGAGCATGGTTCGGTCAACGAGTAGGCTCGAGGCATCACATGTTTTCCTGAGGAAACTAAGACGACTCCAACTCCAGAAGAGATCTTAGAACATACAGGAGCACTTGCTACATTAGCTGCTCGGGAAGCGGCATCAAAGTACAAACGCCATACTTGTTGATGCAAAGTTGCGTTGACTTCGTAGGTTTCATCTGGTAGGTCGTCATATATCTCGGCAGTATCCGTAGTTAGATTAGCTGCCAGGAGGTCACAGATGGCATGTCCTTTTACCGACTTCTGTTGTTTAAAATGCAAGTCATATTGGGACAAGAGCAAGGCCCATTTTGCTAACCGCTAATTCATGAAAGCTGGCTGTGTCATGAACACTCGAACTGGGTTAACTTTGGAGATAACATAAATAGTCTGTCCAACCAGGTAATGCTGCATCTTTTGAATTGCGAATACCAAGGCGAGGCATTCCTTTTCGATCATGGGATATCGGGATTCGGCACCTACCAAGGTCCGACTTAGATAATATACTGCCTGTTCATGACCGTTATCGTTATCTTGTGCAAGTAGTGTACTTAATGAGTGGCTCGTCGCCTTGACATAAATCAAGAACGGTTTGCCCAATTTCGGTGCAACGAGTACAGGAGGTTTTGAGATATATTCTTTAATACTCTCGAGTGCTTTTTGACAAGCGTCATCCCACACGAACGATACGCCCTTCTTGGTGAGTTCGGAGAATGGTTAACATTTTCCTGAGAGATTCGAGATGAACCGACGGATATAAGCCAACCGTCCTTGCAGTCCTCTGAGCTCTTTAATGTTTCTCGGAGGTTGTAACTCATTAATTGCCTTTACTTTATCAGGGTCGATGTGAATACCTTCGGTGGTGACGACGAATCCAATGAATTTACCACTGAACATTCTGAGGAAAGACTTGGTAGGATTCATTTTTAATTGATGGGTCCGCATCAGATCGAACATGGTCTTTAAGTCTTTAATGTGATCGTTCTTGTCACGACTTTTCACGACCAGATCATCCACATAGCATTCGACAGTCTTTCGGAGATGCTCCTGAAAAATCTTCGACATGGCTTTCTGATATGTGGCACCTGCATTCTTTAAGCTGAAGGGCATGACCATGTAGCAGAAAACGCCAAGGGGTGTCCTAAACACGGTATGCTTTTTATCATCCGGATGCATCTTTATTTGATTATAACCGAAAAATCCGTCCATGAAGGACATTCTCTCGAACCCACACGTATTGTCGATGATGACATCTGTGATGGGAAGAGGGAAATCATCTTTTGGGCAGGCAGCGTTGAGGTCTCTAAAGTCGATACAAACCTTGATTTTCCCGTTCTTCTTAAGGACCAGGACAATATTAGCAAGCCACTCGGGATGTTGCTCTTCCCTAACGAAGCCCAAGTCAATAAGCTTTTTAACTTCGGACTCGATTGCCTCCATCATCTGTGGACGAAACCGTCTTTGTTGTTGTTTGAAAGGTTTGACATCCGGCTTAATATTGAGACGATGCATTGTTACATTTGGATCGAGTTCTGGCATATCTTCATAGTTTCAGGCGAACACATCAATGTATTCCCTGATAAGAGAGATTAACTCTTCTTTCTCATCTGGCGGGAGGCTATCACTAATGAATATTGGCTTCAGATTATCTTCGTTAACCATATTTACTTGGACTACTTGATCTTCAGTAGGAGGTTATCTTTGTTCAAACCTATCACCGTACTGCATATTTAGCTGATGAACCCAAGGATCTTCCTAAGTTGGTACCTGATTGTCTTCCTCTATTGTCGTAGGGTCGACCGTAGCCATGTTTGACATTAGCTTTTTGAACATTTCTCCAAGACTAGCATCAGAATCCCAAGCTGAAGAATTAGAAGAATACCCGTTTTTACCTTTGTTAGCAATTTGATCGATGACTTGCCAGCAACATTCGTCATCAGATGAGGAGACATAGCCTAAACCTCTTCTGTGGCGATAATAGTCGTCGGGTTTTCCTTTTTGTACATAGGCCATTCGAGGTGGAACTCGCGGACCTCGACCAAAACAAAGACCTTCTCTGAGCGTGAAGTCATATCCGTACTTCTCCATGAGACCACGTGCTTTTGTGTTATATCTAAATAGATGAGGGGCAGGTTTATCATTATCGTCTTCTTCTTCCAAGAAATGGTCTGGTATCGGAGATTCTCTTCCTTTACTGTAGATAACTTCCTTTTCATCCCCCTGTCTTTACAGGGATGACAAGTGTCGTTCCACATGGATCTTGTACCTGCTTTTTTGTCATGCAAAATGATTGAAGTGGCATATACAAGTCAGGGTCGTTATACAGCTCCTTAGTGATATTATCAAGACACAACAAGCACTCTAAATCCTCATTTATTGATATTTCTTCGGCAAGTTGCTAGTTACAACTACTTTCCGAAGATTCTTCATCGTCAAGATTGATTACAATGGGTATAATGTCATTAAGTACAAAACCGCCATCATAATCAAACACAGCTTCGGTATCAGCTTCATCTCAGCTGTCCGTTCCTTGGGCCGATGGTTCAGTATAAGATTCGGCACCGTATAGAAGGGAATCGGTAAAATAGTTCTCCAATCCCTTAAACGGTTGCTTATCCGCGATCACCGTCTTGACTTCATTATTGATGTCCACGTATTTGATACACCGATGAAGAGTTGATGGGACTATAAGATTACCGTGGATCCATGATCGACCCAACAGTAAGTTATAGGAGGTTTCTACGTCAATCACGTAGCACGTGACTTTTGACTTTAAATCCCCGATCTGGCACTTTACTCGAATCTTTCCCAAGGGTCTGGACCCACTGGTGTTAAATCCATAGATCGTAGTGCCCGTGGAGGCTAGCTTACTAGCCGATATTTTGAGATTATACATCAATCGGAGTGGCATGATGCTGACAGTGGAACCCGGATCGACTTGGATCCGGTTGACAACGCTGGAGCCAATGTACCCGGTGAAGTACAAGGTCCGGTCATACTTTGAGTTCTTCGTCTGCATGTCTTCTTTGGTGAAAGAAATGCAGGGAAAATGGTGCGTCGCGAGATTGTAGTGTTGAACTGACGGCTCTGGTTCTTCAGGAGATGGCTTGATCCGAGTTAGGAAAGCTTCGGAATTGATCAATGCTTCTTGCAATGCTTCCCTCGTGTCTTTTGAGAGACGCAATAATTCATACAACGTTATTCTCGCCGGTATATTAGCTAGTTGCGCCATAATATCAAAGCAATACGGAGTACTCGAGCTCCTCGGTTTATCTCTCCCAATCGGTAGATTAAACCGAGACTGCTTTGGGTTTTGGACTTCTTGGTGTAGAGGCTCTTTCCCTATTTGCTTTTGTTGGATCTTCTCTGTAACTACAGGTGTTGGGGGAGTTGTGACAATCCCCATTTTCGTTAATGTCTTGGAAGGAACAGTTTTGGTTACCCCCTGCCTAGCCAATTGCTCGGAAGCATCCGGATACTTGAAATGATATTCATTCCTGCTCCGCGTTACAAAGGCTTCCTGTTCATCTTCAAAAAGGGGGAAAGCAGGAATTTTGTCGTCATCTTCTCCTGGAGTAGCAGAGGCTCCGCAACAAGACTTACCTTTTCCTTTTGACTTTTTCTTGGAAGAGGATCCAGTCCATTGTTCATCTCCAATTAGATTGGGGTGAACCCAAAGAATCTCACCATTTGGAGCTGTATATGGCACAAGTCCTTTCTAGCGTTGCTTGTGAGGATCGTCGTTCACGGTCTTCACTGCCGCGTTTATTATTGGCTCCGGCTGAAACCGGTTCAAGGGGACAAATCCGAAGCTAATCGACACTGCATTCACACCCACCTTCTTTTCCTTAGGTTGCTTCATAGTGATGACCCCAACGTCAATCAAAGCTTGGATCTTATCTTTCAAGGCGTAACACGATTTGGTGGGGTGGTGAACCGCTCTGTGGAATGCGCAGTACTTCGGGTCATTAACCCTTTTGGCGTCTTCCTGATCTTGAATCGGAAGCAACTTGATCTTGTTATTTTCTATAAGGTACTTGAAGATGCCGGGGACTTCATCCTCTTTGAACGAATAAACCTTCGGGAATTTTGGTTCCAAAGCCTTCTGTTTCTGAGGCTGTTGTTGCCACCGTGACTGCTGAGGTGCTTTTTGTTGCTGCTGTTGTGGCTGCGATTGCACTTCGAACGTTTGATTTGTGTCCACTGCGTTTGCTTGCGCTTTTCCTTTCCCTTTAGGGACAAAATTCTATTGTGGAGTATTATTTGCCGTTTGACCCTTTTCAGTCTTCTTCCTTTTAAGGAATCGTTCGGCTCGTTCTCCTCGTACTTTCAAATCTTTTCAGGTCTTTGGTGATGCCATTCCCATAGCTTCGAGGATGTCCAACGAAAGATTATTGTGACAAGTCTCGAGGATGAAGTCTTCACTGATCGGATCTCTGCAGTTCATTGCTTTGTTCCGGAATCTTTTAACGAAGTTTTCGACCGACTCTCCATTCTTCTGTTTTTCGTCGAATAGTGTACCAATTGAAATCTCTGTATCGTCGTCGAAGAAGTTTGTTAAAAACATGTCCTCCATGTCATCCTAACTGCTGATACTCCCTGGTTTAAGAAGCCGATACCAATTGAAGGCTGCTCCGCGAAGAGTGCCAACGAATGACCGCACCATTAGAGGTTTATTTCCGGAGATTATTCCTAAGTGAGACTTAAAATATATTAAGTACTGGGTAGGGGAACCATTTCCATCAAACGGCGTAAAATTGATCAAATTGAACTTCGCCGGGTATGGAATTGATTCTTACTTCCTTGGGTATGGACATGGTATTCCGGACCTTTTTATTTCTTGAGCACTCATCAATGCATTGATTTTGCTCTCCAAATCCCTCATCTTCTTATCTTCGCCTGTATCTGTCTTCGAGTGGTTTCGAGGAGAAGTAACGTGGTCTTCTTTTGTATCGTTATCACCCGAAGGACCACCCCCAGTATTGTTATTGACGGGAGGAATGTTCATGTTAACATTCTCATCCACTTCCCGTTTGTTGTCACCCTGGTTAGGATTATTACGACGGCTAGATTCTCCTTGATAAGTTATCAGTACCGCGATTTGCTGGTCATGCATTTCTCTCATTTGCTACATAGCCATTTCCATTTCAAATTTGAAATTTTCCTTCTGTTTGGTCAAAGCGTCCTCAAGTATCTTAGTCATCTGTTCGGCGCTAATCATGAGTGATTCGTCGGGTTGTCCTGCACTTGATGCGGTGTCATCGGAAGCCATCGCTAAGCAAGCATCCGAGCAAGCATCCGAGCAAACATCCGAGGTTTCATCATCTGAAGGGAGTCCCTTCTGCATTCTTTAGTAATCCCTTCGTCTATTGGTCCCCGATCGCAATCGAGTTATACGCTGAGACACCGCGACAAACTGATCTGGACTAAAGTGTCGCGTTGACTTCCCTCTCCCGGTCATATTGACGGACACTTCTGGAAATTCATCCTCTTGAAAAACAGGTTTCCTTCTGCGGAAGCGTCTTGGTTTGGTCTCGGACGTTCTGGTGGAGATTCTTTCAAATACCGAAACTCTTTGTGGGGCTTTAGAACAGCAGCATTCTGATAATACCGCCTTGATTATATTGGCACACGGATAGTGAGAATCCGCGTCTTGAACATTTCTCTTTCGGGATTTGTTCGTACCCCCAGCCCTATAGTACAGCTCGTCAGTTTGATGATTAGAGCAACCTATAGGGTGTTGGCACGACCTCCCAGGTATAACATCATCATCATTGGACAAATATGTTTTCCTCTAGGGATATAACGCTTTATTAGCGCCCCCAGGAGTCACTCATTAAGATTTACGCTTTTCGTGAGCGTGAAACCCTAACGGGCTCTTGAACTGCAACCCGCAATCCAATGCGGTCGGTAACAGGGGCCTTCCCTTTATTATCATTCTTAGGGGGATTGGTACGACCCGCAGTATGAATTGTTGTTTGGAGACCTTTCAATGGTCCTAATCGCTCCTTCACGGGTGCTTTACCTTGATCTTCAGGCAGAGGACCGAGGCGACCTTTCAAAGGAACTCTGGATTTAGTGAGATCCACGCTATTGCCCGGCTCCATCGGAGGTGAAGTTGACGAAGGCCGGACTGTAACTTTGTTCACTTTTGCCTTAAGCGTTGGCTTTGCCTTTGGCATCCACACCTGTTTGTGCTTGGGCAATTTCTTAACTGTTTCTTCCTTCTGCATCTCTTTCGCTTTCTGCAAAAGGACTTGGGCATGCGCGAGCAATGCGTGACGCTTTTTGATTCGCTCCTCGAGAGTAGAGTAGGTCCTCTTGACGTGAACCCATTCGTTCGTTTCCACCTTAGAGGAGGAGTTGGTGGCTCGCCGTTGCTGTTCTTGGCGCTGCCTAGATTTTAGATCCACATTGTAGCGGATCTCGTCCATTAGCTCCAAAGTCTTAGCCAGCTGACGTGCAAGGCATTAACGTCGTCTCTGGCGTGCTCTCTTTGACAAAGTTGGGGCACCCTTAGCAGTCATCTTCACGGCGGAGGAGAAATCTGGATCTACAGCTTCGACCTCTTTGGACGTCGCGGGGGCGTCGCGAGGTGTGGGTGCAGCGGCGGCGAGAGGATCTTCGATCTTCAAGCCTGAGGTCTCGCGAGTGTTTCTGGAAGAGAAGGCTTTCCTGTGCCTGCTTGGAGAGGCAGATCTAGACGAGGAGGAAGAGGGGTACTCTTCAAACTTTTGCTGGTCGAATTCATACTCGACCTCTTCATTCACCCGGATCTTGAATGCCGGTTGCGTCACGACAGCCTCGGCAGCGAGGCTGTTGTCTCCCACTGTGGTTGCCAGTTTATTTTCGCTGAAAGTTACCTTCATTGCTGAATTTATTATAATATTAATCGTTTACAAAGAATTCAAATTTTTAACAAAAGAAAATAAAAGGTTACAACTTTCTCGAAAATAACACAAGATCCGTTCGTCGTTTCTTGCTTGCGTGGGTTTTTAGCTGGTGATGGGGACGTCGATATCCGTGGACTACCTGACAATCAGATCAGATCTAGAACATTATCGATTCGTGAAGGAATCTAGAAGCAGAAGCGCTTATCTCGACAACGGCGAGATAATTGCTCTTCTTAAGATTATCGCAATGGGATAATCCTAAGGAACGGACACGGGTGATGCAGATCTGAAGAATCCCTCTCTCTTGCGTTGAAGAACTCGATCAATCTTTAGTTCAATAGGGCTTTGCCAATTCTCTAAAATTCCAGATCCGAAAAAATGAGGGTCCTGTGGCTGTATTTATAGGCTCCAAGGAAGTTCAGGCGGTTAAAACCGCATAACGACCCATTTTTAGGGCGGAGACACCCCAGGGTGTCTCAGCAAGGCCGAGACACCCTTGGGTGTCTCGGCCTTGGCCGAGACACCTTGGGGTGTCTCGCTTGTGCCGAGACACCTCGGGGTGTCTTAACTCAGGTTGAGACGCTTTTTTCCGCACACTCGTCCGTTTCCGCCGTAATTTCTTCGTCCGAACTCGGATTTGAGTGATTCAAAGTGCGTTAGAAAGCCGACGAGGAGTTCTATAAGATCTGATGATTAGATCATTATGGATTAAGCTGGGATAGGAGCGTCATTTCACCTTTTGTAAGCGACGCGGGGCTCCCGATCAGTTCGTGTCTTCGTTATTCTGAAATTCCGTTACTTCACGTAGTTTGTCGATTCGCTTCAAGCGTTCATCGATGTCAATCAAGCTTCTGTGACTTGGATATTGACATTCCTCATCTTCTCTTAGCTTTGAGCTGCTCGTGGAGACCTATAGGCAGTTTTCAACGCCTACAATTACATGCAAATCTTTCGTTTTAGTTTGTACACTTGTTAGAATCGAAAATTTGCTGCTAAAAGTGATGAAAAGAGTTATTTTAGTTTGAAAATTTTACAAAACACACATCATATGTGAAACTGGAAAATTGTCTGCTCAGTCGACCTATCAGTCGACTTGTTAGTCGACTTATGAGTCGATTGATGAGTCGACCAATGAGTCGACTGACGTGAAATTTTTAGCTTTCTTCTTTTCTGTCTATTAGGTCGACCAATGAGTCGACCGATGATCCCAGTCGACTCATGAATCGACTGACAAGGAAATTTCTAGTTTTCCTCGATTTGGATCTGTTTGGGTTGTTTCGTTTTAACCAAAATTGTTTGTGGATGTTTACTGTTTTTGCGTACTTCTATGTGAACGGGGAGTCATCTCGAATATCTAATATTAGAAATTTATGTTTATTTTGAATCTCTACATGTGAGATGACTTGCGGACACGAGTCTAGGTTAGCACACCGAAGCACGTGTGAAAGTAGTGTATATGCATCTTATCATATATTTCATTTAGTCCATGTGTTGGACAATTATTATGTGTAGTCCATGTGTTGGACATTTATCACGTCTAGTCCATATGTTGGACATTCATTTCTCAGTCCATGTGTTGGACAATTTACATATATGTAGTCCATGTGTTGGACATCCACTACATCTAGTTTTAGTCCATGTGTTGGACACCAGTTTAGACCTTGAGTATGACACTTACACTTGCATAGGTTCGACATGACACTTATATGAGTTGTGACATGACACAATATTTTAAGTTCTGAGACGGGTTTGTCTTCTTTTATTTATTGTCCCTGTATTAGATTTCGGGTTTGGTGTTTAGAGATTTATAATTTGAGATACAAGGTATATACATGAGGGTTTCCTTGTTTGGATTATTTCGCTCGACGTACCTATGCTCGTGTTGTAATGTCCTAAATACTAAAATTCGCTTATTGTTAGGGATTTACAATTTGAGCTACAATGTATATACATGAGGGTTTCCTTGTTTGGATTATTTCGCTCGACGTACCTATGCTCGTGTTGTAATTTCCTAAATAGG